>JARHVA010001718.1:815000-1002500 GCA_037957365.1 Torreya grandis
AACAACAACATAGGGAGATTTATCGGCCAAATGTGCAGGTCTACCACATCAAAAGAGGACAAATCTCTCCTCTCATCAAGGGGAGGTTCCCTACAACTATGATATATTAATATACTATAAATATAAGATGAAAATAACACTCAGGGTAGGATAACACCATCCATCTCTCTTTTTTCAGAGATGATGTTCATAGACATAGGAGAATTCCTAGGTGATTGCTTGAGGTACTTCTCTTCTTTCAGAAGTAACACTCAATCAACAACCATATTCCTTCCTGGGTAGTAAAAGTAACTGGACGCAGTAACACAATAGAATTAAGTGCAGCCCAAAGCCTCCAATTAAAACTACAATAGAGTGAAATAGAGATTACGAAGGATAAGGGGAGCTCAAAGTCTCTCCAGCATCCTTTACACAAAACATAGATTGAAGATAATTATGGTAACACAAAGTCTCCCATAGTCAGCTTCAGGACATCTTCCAAATTATTTCCACTTATTCTGATTATTTGATTAAATGGACAAGATGATATTCAAGATACAAACATAAGAACAATCTCCTAAATAACACAAGCTATTTCAACACAAAGTCTGAAAGGTCACTTGCTTTCTCATTCAAATAACAAAATATGATTAATAGTCTAAGCTCAAAGTCTTAGGAATGCCTTTGAATTTGGGTAGAGTTTCGCTTTTGATAACAAAGAGATCTCCCTTTTCATAAAATGAGAGATTACAATATATATCATTCCAAGAAAGACTTGGGCGCTAGTTTTCATGAAAACGGCCCATGCCAAATTAAATGTCATGAATACCTATGACAGGGCCATTCTGGAAAAGGTCATCATCCTTGACTTTGGCATTCTGAATCATCTCAAATGTCTCCTCTTAAGCATGGGTCATATGGTCTTCTTTATGGCGCTTACACGGCTATCCATTCGCCTTTACTTAATCTAAAAAAATAGGCCATGCCTTTGAATGTTCACACTCTCTTATGTCCACTTGGTGGACTGTTTCACCTACTAGAAATAACTTTCTTTCAGATATTTCTAGATTTCTCATAGTTGTTCTCTCTTTCCTTGCCATGTTTTGTACTTCCTTGGTGATCTAAGCTCTTAGGGCTATCTTTTCGCTTTCAACTGGCTTTTTTGGCTCCTTCTTTGGCTAGTCACTAAGTTTGTTCTCAAGTGTGCATCTTTGAAAATTAACAAATATTTCATTACCTTGAATTTGATGTCCGTGGGGATGTCACTGATCACTTAATCGCTTGAACCACTTGGAACCTTGAACCTTTGGACCTTCGGAGTGCATCGGTTCAATGGTTCAATGGTTCAGGTGGTTTAATTGGCTCTTTGGTTCAATGTTTCTTTGAAAGAGCCACATTAACTTTATTTTTTCTTCTTCGATCGAACCATTTCTTTGAACCATTGAACTTTTAACTTATTTCTGGAATCTGCTGCTTCCTTCCTTCGCTCGAAGCTTCCTTGTGAACTTTGAACTTCTTGAACTGGTTGAACTCTTTAAACCACATTGAACCATTAAACCACTTTTACCCATTTCAGTTCAAGATTCAACGATTTAATGGTTCAATCTTCACTCTTTGAAGCCTTCTTTTTTTAAGTCCACCGAAGTCATTGAACCTTTGAACTTGTCAAAGTCTTCAAACTTTCTAGATCCTTTGAAGCACTTAACTTATTTTGAACCTTTGAACCACTTTGAACTTTGAACTTATGAAAGTTCAAGGTTCAATGGTTCATTCCACTTGTTTGAAGCCTGCTGATGGACCTTTGATTGAACCTCAGCTTTGAATCAACCTTAAAATTGCCTAAGTGTTGGAACTTCTTTTTGAGAAAGCCTGCCTGTTGAACCTGTGAGTTCTTTAGCTGAGAAGACTTGAATAATTGAAGAATTTGAATACTCAAAACATTTTTGAGAAGGCAAGAGATCATTTTGGCCTTCAAGACCAAAATAGTTGATATGTTATCCCCAAAAACAAGTGACAAATTTTAAGAACAACAGCTGGCTCCAGTTGGGGAACTTCCAACGATTGCAAAAATAATTAAAGGGAGTAGAATCCAGAATCTCAGTGCCTTCATGTATGCCATTGGGATACAGAGTCATGCTACCCAAAAAGAAAGGCAAAAAAATAAAACAAAATGAACCAAATAAAACAAAACGAAAGACTATATAAATATGTAGAACTGATGTCATCTGATACTTCAAGGATTGAAGTGCTTCAGATGCTGCCCACTGTGAGGTAGTGAAAATGATGTTTTGTCTTGATATATCAGCAAGAAACCATTTTCTCCCCAGAATCGATGATTGGTGAATGGACCTCTCCACCAAGAATCAAATTTTTTGTGCATTCCTTTTGGTTCTCTCTCTTTCCCCACAACAAGATTGGATCTCTAATCTGAAAACCATGAATCCTTGCTCTCTTGCCAAAGAGTTTCTTTACCTGACTTTGACACCCAACAATATGGTCCATTATCATAGTTCATTTCTCTTCTTATCCAGTGAAGCACATGATTTTATTATCAGCATCAAACTCCTACCAATGGTTGGCATTATCAGGTACACTTGGTTGAAATACCAGTTTGATAGTGTAACTGTGCTCTTCAAAGTCTTTGTGAGGAACCATGAGGGTTGCAAAGATAGCCAATGAATTTTCATGATTATGAAGCTCTCTGGGCACTACAAAAATATTGAAAGCATCAAAACTTTAAAGGCAGTCCCATACCTGATTGCGATAATGGTGTAATCTCTTATTTTTGGTTTGATACAAGTTCCTCACCTAGAAAACCACCAATTCAACATCTACTTTGGTGTGAAGAAGCTCAACACCTCTATCATGAGCAATCTTCAAATCGAGTAGCAGATATTCATATTCAACAGTGTTATTGGTGTTGCTAAACTGCAACTTGTAAGCATAAGGAAAAATATCTCCTTGTGAAGATATTAAAACTATCCTGATTCCAGAACTGGTAGAAGAGCAGTTGCCATCAAATTTTAAAATCCATATGCCATTGAAAATTGTGCCTTTCTCAAATTTTCCTTTGTTTAGAGGGGAGGGTCCTTCTGCACCTACACTGTGCTTTATTAATTCTTCTACTGTCTCATCTGAATCAATTCTTGGATCACCATCTATCAGAATTTCATCTGCTGAAACATGAACATCCTCTGTGGTCAAGAAGTAATTACCCACCCTTGAAGACTCAAATAGAATTTGAGCTTTGAGGGCTATCATTTGGGTGACAATGTACTTCAACTCCTTTTTAGGGAGTAGCCTTTGCATGACACCTTTAATATGAATCCTTTCCTCGAATATGTCCATACTTATTTCTCCACCAACATCCTTGTAAAATTTTTGACCAAGAAGGATGTCGTAGGAGGCCAAGATGTTGACCACCAAGACTGTCATCTTTATTCTTTTTCCTAAGAAGGCCACAAATGCAAATTGGGCATCCTTAATTTGTCCCAACAAAGGTACTTGTTTGCTTTCCATGGAAAAGCATCTCCCAACGGTCTTGGTCAGTGTGAGACCAAGAGATTCTACCACCTTGGTGGGCATGATGTTGTCAGATGTGCCTGAGTATATGATGCAATTGTTCAGCTGATGTCCATTTATCAATAGGGAGACTTAAAATGGTTCTATCTTCTTAGGGGCAGTTGGAGGAGTAATGACAAGGTTATTCTAGGTGGATGTGTTCTTGGGGGAACTAGGAGTTACTTTCAAAATTTCTTGTCCTGTAGGGATGGTTTTATTTTTCACACATTAAACTAACCTATCCAACTACTTAGGGTTGGATTGCAAGAATTCAAACTCAGACATTTGAATTTTGGCCTTCTTAACATGGTCAATTATGCCAAATGACCGAAAAGAACTGAGAACAGAGGAAGGAAGCTCATCCTTCTAGTTTTTTGGGGGTGTAGGACTGATCTACAAATTTAAAGCAAAAGATGAATGAATACTTGGAGTACTTAATTTTTAACTTCTCATTGGGTCCTTTGATTGAAAAGATAGAGTGGTTCCCCGCTTAGAAATTGAAATTGCTGGCTGAGATCGCTCCTCTATTTTTTTCTTATCAGCTTGCTGGGCTGACTAGTTCTGGGACTGGGTGAATACAACGTATGATCCATCAAACGCTTCACCTTTACTTCTGGGTTCATCTTGGTAATTCAAAAAACCAATGTTGGAGTCGCTAGCTGATTCATCTTGGTCTTCCACAAAGAGATCAGTGCCATCTTCCTAGTTCAACTCAGATTGGAAAGAAAAATTTGATTCTATTTCAAGGTATCCAACTGCTGAGTTGGCTAGAGTTGATTCAATAGCAAGTTTCCCCTGAGGGGGAGGAAGATAATTTGGCTACCCTTGATTCTTGGCAGCGTTGCCTTGGTATGACTGATTGGGGAATGTCCTCCTTGGTATATCTCAGTATGAAGGAGGAGTAGACATCCCTTGTGCCATTTACTTTTTGAGAGCTAGCAACTCATTTACCAATTTTTGCACCATTAGATCAGTGGTGCATGTAGATGGATATTCAGAGGATGAAGAAGATTTAACTTTGTTAGGATCTCTTCTTATCTTCCCTACCAATATGAGATCATCTTCCACCTCAGTAGCCAAATCTTACACTGTAGCAAGGTTAATGTGGCCAGCATGTCTCAACAAAAAACTCACTTTAGGCAGCTGAGAGTTGATGAAGAAGCATTTGAGATTCTCAGCTGTTGGCTGAGCAATTGCAAGAATCCTGTTCCTTAGCTTATTGAACTTGGCTATGAAATCTCTCATTGGTTCATGAGGCTCCTTCTTCATTTATGTGAGCTGAGCCAATAAGGAATGCACATCTTCTATAGGCTTGAACTTGACTTCAAATTTGGCTTTGAGAGTGTTCCAGTCAGTCACTGATCAAGCTTGAAGATGGTAGAACCAGTCTACAACAACACCTTGTAATATCTCTATGAACAGCCTGATTGCTACGTCTTTATACTCCACACCTATCATGCCACATGCTATGCTAAAAGCTACAATATGTTCATCAGGATGAACTCTCCCATCACCAAAAAATTTGGGGAAATTCTTCCTTGAACTACATGGTAGCTCATGTAGAGGTGGAGTTAAATTGAGTGGGCTAAAAGAGTTACGCTAGGGGCCTTGAGCTGCCATTGTATGACTATGGAAAGGGGGGATAACAAATCTTGGTGGGGTATGTATGGGCAAAGCTTTGCTAGTAGAGGAAAAAGAAGCTCTACCTTGTATTGGTGACCTGGTGTTGGTAGGAGGAAGACTCCTAATTTGTTGAAGGTGAGGTTGTGGAGAAAACAAATCAAAATTTCTCTGCTGTACCAACTCAAAAATAGGGTCAACAACACCTTGAGCTTTCTAGCTTCTTATATAGCATGGATCTACTAGATTGTAGAATAAAAATGGAAAAGAATTGGCCCTACTTCAGCTTGGAGCTTGAGGCTCCAAACTGCTCGTTCTTCCCCAGCAGAGTCGCCAAAAAATTATTGGGTGAATATTTTGTCACTAGCTAACTGAGGGCAAAATAGGTGTTTCAACCACAACATAGGGAGATTTATCGGCCAAATGTGTAGGTCTACCACATCAAAAGGGGAAAAATCTCTCCTCTCATCAAGGGGAGGTTCCCTAAAATCTATAATACATATATATTATAAATATAAGCAGAAAATAACACTCAGGGTAGGATAACACCATCCATCTCTTTTTTTTCAGAGATGATGTTCATAGACAGGAGAATTTCTAGGTGATTACTGGAGGTACTTCTCTTCTTTCATAAGTAATACTCAGTCAATAGCCAAATTCCTTCCTGGGTAGTAAAAGTAATTAGATGCAGTAACATAGTAGAATTAAGCCCAGCCCAAAGTCTCCACCTAAAACTACAATAGAGTGAAATAGAGATTATGAAGGATAAGGGGAGATCAAAGTCTCTCCAGCATCCTTTACACAAAATACAAATTGAAGACAATTATGGCAGCACAAAGTCTCCCACAATCAGCTTTAGGACATCTTCCAAATAATTTCCTCTTATTCTGCTTATTTGATTAAATGTACAAGACAATATTTAGGAAACAAACATAAGAATAATCTCCTAAATAACACAAGTTATTTCAACACAAAGTCTAAAAGGTCACTTGCTTTCTCATTCAAATAAAAAAATATGATTAACAGTCTAAGCTCAAAGTCTTAGGAATGCCTTTCAATTTGGGCAGAGTTTCACTCTTGATAACAAAGAGATCTCCCTTTTCATAAAATGAGAGATTACAATATCAAGAAAGACTTGGGCGCTGGTTTTCATGAAAATGGCCCATGTTGAATTAAATGTCTTGAATAATTATGATAGGGCCATTCTAAAAAGGTCATCAACCTTGACTTTGGCATTCTGAATCATCTCAAATGTCTCCTCCTAAGCATGGGTCATCTAGTCTTCTTTATGGCACTTACACGGCTGTCCATTCACCTTTACTTAATATAGAAAAATAGGCCATGCCTTTGAATGTTTACGTTCTCTGATGTCCACCTGGTGGACTATTTCACTTACTGGAAATAACTCTCCTACAGATATTTCTAGATTTCTTGTAGTTGTTCTCTCTTTCCTTGCCATGTTTTGTCCTTCCTTAGCGATCTGAGCTCTCAAGGCTATCTTCTCACTTTCAATTGAGTTTTTTGGCTCCTTCTTTGGCTAGTCACTGAGTTTGTTCTCAGTTGTGCATCTTTGAAAATCAATGGATATTTCATTACCTTAAATTTGATGTCTACGGGGACGTCATTGATCACTTGGTCACTTGAACCACTTTGAACCTTGAACCTTTGGACCTTCAAAGTGCATCAGTTCAATGGTTCAGTGGTTCGGGTAGTTCAATCGGCTCTTTGGTTTAATTGGCTCTTTGGTTCAATGTTTCTTTGAAAGAGTCACGTTCACTTTCTTTTTTCTTCTTCAGTTGAATCATTTCTTTGAACCATTGAACTTTGAACTTCTTTCTGGAATCTTTCGCTTCCTTCCTTCGCTTGAAGCTTCCTTGTGAACTTTGAACTTCTTGAACTGGTTGAACTCTTTGAACCATTTGAACCACATTGAACCATTGAACCACTTTGAACCATTTTGGTTCAAAATTCAACGGTTCAACAGTTTAATATTCACTCTTTGAAGCCTTCTTTTATTTAAGTCCATTGAAGTCATTGAACCTTTGAACTTGCCGAAGTCTTCAAACTTTCTAGATGCTTTGAAGCGCTTAACTCCTTTTGAACCTTTAAACCACTTTGAACTTTGAACTTGTGAAAGTTCAAGGTTCAATGGTTCATTCCACTTGTTTGAAGCCTGCCGATGGACCTTTGATTGAACCTCGATGTTGAACCAACCTTGAAATTGCCTAAGTGTTGGAACTTCTTTTTGAGAAAGCCTACCTATTGAACTTGTGAGTTCTTTAGCTGAGAAGACTTGAATAATTGAGGAATTTGAATACTCAGAACATTTTTGAGAAGGGAAGAGATCATTTTGGCCTTCAGGACCAAAATAGTTGATATGTTGTCCCCAAAAACAAGTGACAGATTTTGGGAACAATAGTATGTATGCATGTAATATTTTATTGAGGTAACTAGGATAACATCCTGGAGGAAAAAAATAAGAAGAGAAACTACATAAGAAAACCTCCCAACAAGCAAAAAGCAAAACCAATTCAAACCCATCAAAATAGCTAGTTAGGTGCTAACTGTTTGGTAGGGATCGAAAGTATAGATTGAGTCTAGCCAACCTTGTTAGTATAGGATTCTTCTCACTATGTGGTTCTACCTACATGATCTAATTAGCTTGCTTAGGTTAATAATAGGTCATTAGAGGAAATATAATTTAAGTCATTTTATAATTATGAATTGAGTTAATTACCTTTTTGAGTGATCTAATTCCTCACTATATTATGTACCCTCCTATGTACTTTTCGGTGAATGATGTTAATGCTAATATTACAATCTTTTGATTATTGAATACATTACTCCTTTTAGCTCATATTGTATTTCACTACTACACATAAATTATTTTTTATGCATTTGATCCTATCCCGTCTCAATCCTCAATTATGGCCCACTCAAACTTCCATAATTTTCAGTTGATAGTTCTTTTTCAGGTGACTTTTATTAAAAGTGTGAGGTTTTTCAAGCTTTACGTATTAGTGATATTCTCATGCCTTGTAAAATTAAACCTCTATCATTTTAGGGGGTTGCACATCCTTATATTTATAGCACTACTCAGTTCAACATTAGAGTCATGTTCCAATTATAACACCATTAAAGTTTTACAAGTGGAAAACCAAAGTTCAAATCCTCTTGAGGAAAGGCTTTCACTGAATCACAATGGATACAAAAAAACTTAAACTTGATGCAGAGAAGTTGAAGTGATTTAACATAAGTGATGAATATTATGGTCTAATATGCATGTCTATGTCTCCCAACCTACTCTTTAATATTGAATTTGTAACTACTTCATTTCACATTAGAAAAACTCTTTTGGAAGCAAGACATCATGAGGGGTCATGAGTTGGAAAATGAGATCATTATTCTGAGCCCATGCAACTTTGATACTACATAAGGATTATTCACAAAATTTAAATCACTCAGGTTTTAGTTAAAACTATGTGGCATTAAAAAAAAGGATGATCAATTGACTCTTTCTATGCTTTGAAAATTGGGGTCTAACTATTTTTTCTTCATTTCTACCTTCCATGCCACCAAGCGTGCCCTTGGAGCTACATGGATCATGTCATAATTGGATGAATTTGTTATTGAATTGACTCGGGAGTAAGACAAGGTTATTTAAATGGGTACACTGAATTCTTCCAAATTACATGCATTAATTTTTAGTCATGACAAATAGAAGGCTTCTAGTATTAAGGAGAAGAAACACAACAAGGACATGCTGACCATTTTTACCCCCATGCCAAAAATGTTATCCCATATAGTTAAAAAATTGACTTGTCATGCTTCCATACCTATTGATATCCATTGTATACCTTGTTATGTCTTAAAATGGTCTTGTTGAGGTCTTATTAATATATTTTAAGCTTAATTTAACAACTTTAAGGTGAAGGCTTGTATTAGTCTTGTGCTAGTTATTCATATCATGATGTGAGTAAGGTTGGATCAAAAAGTTGTGAAAGGTTATTATGTTTCCCCTCAAGTCATTCTATCCCTTCATTAACTTGCATAAACATTTCATACATGTCTGGAGAAGTTAAGGTTGATTTGTAAAGTTTAAGGTAAGTGGTATTTAATAGAAATATTCTTTTGGTCAAGTTCAACACATGACAAATCCCACAAGATGAAATATCCATAAAATAAATCTTGTCCAAGATTTTGATTGAATTATCTAACTTTCACATATGTCAGGAATTTTAGATGATGTCATTTTTGTAGGTTCAACATCTAGAAGAGAGAAAATCACTCCAAAGAAGGCATTTGCAGGCACTTGTACAGACTTGGGAGATTGATTTGAAATTTAAAATGGTTCAAGACTATCTCTTAATATCTATTAGGTTAAATACATGCATGGAATGTAGGTATAGATCTCAAAAAATATAAAAACACACTCTCTCTCCCATCGATCCCTTGGCAAGATCACAAAGGCCAACTTTAAATGTTTGGTCTATACAATATAGTCAAAGTTGGGAACCAATATTTTTAATAGAGGAAGGGGTCATAATGGACTTAAAATTCATGGCCATATTCATTATATTGGTGACCCATCCTTTATGAACAATCATTAATACCATCAGGTGGTCTTAAATCCTGCATAAACCCCATAGTCTCATTTTTCTCCTTGGAATGGTAGTTTAAATCATGTTATAGGCATGGGAGAAATTGGAAAGGATATTTAAAGTTTTAATATCCATTACACATTATTCTACAGGCCTCATTTTTCATGTGTGACTCTTAGCAAGAGCATAACCTCCATTTAGGGTGAATTATTTGTTATAAGAGAGATTGCATATAAGTTTTTTATTACATGGAATGTGTATTCACCTCAAAAAGGCTCTTAATAATCTTAATAAATATATATTTCACCCTGATAACCTCCTTAGATCATTCTCAAATGTAAAATGAGTTCAAATAATGAAGGATTAAAAGTGTAATCATGCATTGAGAGAGGTTATTGCAAGATGTAAACAATGACACTAAATGAGTATATGTAAAGTTGATAGTGTTATATTGACCTCTAAATTATCTCACATAATATTTCATTTCATTTAGAATCCTCCAACATGACTGAGTATCTTTATACTATCTGCTCCAAGCAACATATAATGGTTTTATGCCAAGGACTGTGTCATAGGCCTGCCAATACAAAGGTAATAAAAATGGTGACAAATGTTACATTGATAGTGTGGTTTGAGGGTTTTGATATTATGAATAGGTCATGGAAAATTTTAGGGTTGTCTTAATTTCCAATATGGTCCTAGATGTAGGATAAAGGAGGCTAAAATGATAATCAAGTAGACCCACATGTCTACAAACCTACATGTCTCTTTTTCACACAAAATGAGATGAGTCTTGCTTTAGAACTAAGGTTTTTAGGTCAAAAGAGAGGTGAAAGTCATATTTAGACATTTTGGCAATGTTCATAGGTTAAGTGGAAGATACATTATGTCATTAGAGACCTATTATGGGCCCTAATCGTCAATAAGCCATACTGACCTTAAATAAGTGCATAAACGCCTGTAGATGAAAGATGGGAGAAATCCATATTCCAAGAAGCCTTAAGTTTCATGACACTAATTTGAGGAGTGAGAAATTTTAAAAGGGATATGACTCCTCTAGAATAAAGAGAGAGCTCTTGTATTATAGTCATCTATAACTGGACATGAAGAAAGGAACTATATCTAAAGATAGAACTCACACAAGCCTATGTGAGGTATGAATAGAGACATATAAGATACAAAGGGAATTTAGGGTATAAATATCCTTAAATTTTTTAATATATCCTAGAAAATACCACCATAAGCTTCAAGCTCAAAAAAATTGAGAGGAAATGACTCAAATAGGCCTCTAGGGTTAAATTGGATAATTGCCTCACAAACCCTCAAGACATGAAGAATGAAGTTGCAAAGATTATGGAGGGAGAATACCTATTGAAGGCCATTGAAAAATATGGCATAAGTACTTAAATACCTAAATGAGGTATTTATTACTAACATCAAAATATTATGCCCTATTTTGTTACATAAACCTCTCTTGAGTTCATTGATAGACCTATGTTACCCAAGAAGGTTTTCTACTCTACATGTGAATTATTTTGAGAAAGTGAATGATATCAGTTGTAAATTTGAGAGGTCCTCATACTCAACTCTTATGGTACTATTTTTTGAATTAAAAACATATATTCTATGAATAGGTGTCAAGAATGCAAAGCACTCACATATTGCTTAAGTAAGCCCGAGAGGCTCCCAAACATTGTTTAGATCTTTATTGACAACTTGCATGGTGCCCAAAGCTCTTAGTATTAGTTAGCAAGAATTATGCCATCAAAGTTTTAGGTATTGATTCTCAGGTCAATGGCCTCATATTTATGAACCATTGTTAAGATTGTAAACTACTTTCAAGCTGCCAAGAAGTCTTCTAGTGACTCGATGAGAGACACTTGCCTTTAGATTCCTTCAAAATGGAATATTTGAACTTAAAATGACTATTATTGCCTTTATGGACCTAATTTTCACTTTACTGAGCCATTGGTTGGCATGTGCCAAGGGTGGATTGTATGGAATTGATCAAAATACATGGTTGTAGGCTTATTTAAGAGTGTGTAGGGGAAGAATTGGTCTTAAAATAAAGTACAAAGGACTAAAAATCTTGGTGAGAGGTTACTTAGTTATATAAACACTTTTTTATGTCTCCTAAGAAGGTATATGAGCTTTTAACGTCACTAAGTGGGGTCAAAAGGGATAAATACACTATTTTACTAGCTAAGAAGCCTATATGCAGACCTATGGAGTACTTCAAGAGACCTTAGTATTAAGGTATTGAGTTTTTCTAGGGTTTTTTAGGCCTCAAAAAATTAGTTTCAATCATTATAACTTGAAAAATTCTTGATAAAATACTCCAATTTCCTCTTGAGCATGTATAAGCACTTATGGTAGGGTTTTAGCTATTTCATGGTTCTCACATTCGTATAAGGTCTCAAAAACCCAAATTTGGTATGGAGCATGGTTAGGGGTATTAAAAGTGAATCAAACACTTATATTATGTTTCACATATGTGGGTATTGATTAGATCCAAAAGTTAGTTTCTAGGCCTAGAGGCCTAATCGAGGCCTAATTAGAGAGAGAAAATAGGTGAACAAGTGTACTTGTACTTGATTTTAGGTCATGAAATTTGACACAAAATTTTAAGGGCATACTGGGTACTCAAAAATATTCTTACTTTTCTAAGATCATTGGTGGATTTTTCTACACAAGGAGCTTTGTGTGTTTTCAGGGATGCAAGGAATTAAAGGCAATTGAGAGCATAAGGTGCAAGATGAATCATTGGAGAGTGTTTGATACATCCAAAGGGGTTGATTTAGGTAAGTTAATATTGAGAGAGGAATTCCATGTAGAGATATTCCTTTCATGAAGATATATTGAATTCATAAGGATAGAATAAATATTTTAGACTTTCAAGCAAAGAGAGGCGTAGTGAGACCAATTGGGTTTCAAGACACCTAAAAATGTGTGATCATCATTGAAATATTAGTATAATAATAATCTTAAATAAGTGAAATGTGTCAATAAAAATTACATACACTAGTTCAACATGACTTGATGATAAGGTGTGCCACTTGTCACTTTCAAAGCTAAGATAAGGGTGGTTTGAAGAATAAGACAAGGTGTCAAGCACTAGAGAAACCTTTATGCCATTTGGGAGAAGAAACATCACCAAGAGAGAAAAAAATATCATTAAGGATTCATGAGAATATTTCATAACTCCATTCTTGATTATAACTCTTGCCATGAATGCTAGACACTTGTCATGACTCTCTTCTATGTCCCTTCTCTCTCTTCTACTCTCATTTTATCTATAAATGCAACCTTTTTAGGATTTATATTCATCCTCCACCTAGGTATGGAGAAGCCATACCCATTATTATTCCTTTGATCAATGAAATACTACTAGTTTTACCTCCTCCTTTAACTATATTTAGTGTGTGTGAATGACTAGTTGATCTTGTCAAGTTTTTTGCTTAGTCTTTCTTAGCAGGTTGTCCTTTTATAACACTCATATGTAGTTTGAAAGCTTCTTTGTAGGTCATGTGAAGTGTTCAATTGAAGTGTGAAGGTTTAGTGAGTTGTCTACTCATTAATGTCATTCTATGACCTTTTGATTAGTCCTCCTAGCCTAAACATCTTTCACAACCTTCACATGAAGTGTTGATGTAGGAGATGTAGATTAGGAGTAGTGTATGTTCAATCTAGTCTCATGGTTGATGTGCACATCAAAATGGTTGGTAGTGGTCAATTAATTTTGGTGTATAACCTCTTTAATTAGGTTTCTTCTATGTTATCCTTCTCCCTTTTCCATTATAGGTAGTAGTGTGGAGTTATGAGCCTAATTGATATGTTAAGCGGAGCAAGCCCTATAATTTGGATATTTAACCCACCTATTAGGACAACCATAGCCTATAATTATCTCCATGTTACCCAAAATTTGTAAATATTGAAAAATATTTCAAGGGTGTAAATTTGGGTGATAACAAGACTCCAAGCAAATAACTTGTCAGAAATATGATGCTAAGTCCAAAGCATTAAAAGAGTCCTCCTCTTCAAACATGAAACCAAAGAGAGAACGACTCACATATGTTTTTTCAAATAAATTTGGTCATAATTAACTACGTTCTTAAATAAGTAGATTGACCAACTAACTAAGATGCTTGAGAAGCACAATATCAATGTCCCTAAATCTTCCAATCAAAGTTCATCAACACATGAGTCTTCTAAGGCCAAAGATAGTAGAAAGGGCAAAGATAAGGGCAAATCACTAATTGTAGTTACTTCCCAACCTTCCACATGGATAATTAATTTTGGTTCCTTGTACCACATGGATTCATCATAAGACCTTTTCTCATCTTTTAAGCCTTGTTCTATGCCTTCTATTTTGTTGGGTGATGATACTTCCATTGAAGTTAGTGGGAGAGGATATGTTGAAGTGAATTATGGGACATTTCAAGATGTTATATGTGTTCCCTCATTATCCACCAATCTCCTATCTATTTATTAGATCACTCACATCGATTCAGGTAAGTTAGTTGAGTTCACACCTAATTTTATGGTTATTAGGGAAGTATAGAGTGACTCTATAGTTGCATCTAGGAAATTAGTGTTGCATTACTCCAAGATCTCTAAACGTCACAATTTGCATGAAAACCCTAAGATATGTGAGAGAAATAATGTAGAGCAAAAGTGAGCTTCATTAATGTTTAATAGGCTATTTAGATAAAAATTACAAAGGAGGTACATTATATAGTGAAAAATTAGGTCACCATAAAGGTAATAACTCAACTCAAAGTTATAAAAAACATTGTGTGTTCCCCTAATGACCTTAACAACTCTAAGCAAGTTGAGTAACAACCATGTAGGTAAAACCAAAAGTGGGAAAAATCCTACACCAACATCCCCCTGAAGTGTATATTAGGTGGGTAAAATTGGGTCATGACAAAAAGGCCTGATGAGGTACCCAAGGACAATGCAAATTCCATAAAACAAAGAAAAAGGAAAAAGCTCATAGGATAAAAATCTTCTCCAAAAGAGAGAAAAGTGAAATAAAGTGCATGCTCTAAAGATGTCAATCAAAACTAAGAATGCATCCACAAGTGAGATCAAAAAAGCACATAGAGAATAAAATTAATAATTCCCCATAGAAGATTATAAAGCTACCTATAGTAGAGCTCATGGAATGACAAATGTCATTGATAATATCCTCTACCTAAAGATTGAAGAAGCTCCATCTACATCGAACAATGTTTCTTCCCTTTTCCAAAGGAAGAACATGAATGATATAATATAAGTCTATCCATTCCACAAAGGAAGATGAATGTAGCAACACAAATAACATGAGTAGGGTCCAAAGCAGAAGTGTGGAATAGGTATGGAAAGATCGTGCATAAGAATTGAATGTAATGCCACTAAAGTGAACCTATCAAAGGTGGGTGTAATGAAGAGTGGATCTCCTTGGAGTAGTGAATGGGTCCACCAAGTGCCTAATATAACTCCAACCAAAAAACTCTACTCCTCATGCATAGTAAGAGGGCCAACTACTCTATGCAATGATGGTGCATTGAAAGTAGAAGCTAAAATACACTGTAGAATACCATGTACATGTGGAATAGATTACCCAATGTTTAATGAGTCCTGAATCAATATACCTATAATATGTAATATCTAAAGTGGACTAGAGATAGGTGGACCAAGAAATAACTCCTCAAAATATGGAAGGTGATAAGGAGATGGTGAAGGCATGTCCCCATAACTACCATATTTGTTTGTGTTAGAAGAAGAGTCATTAATATTATAAATGTACTCAGGCTTATAAGTGTCATAAATTATAGGTGAGTTCAATAAATAAGAATGGCATGGAATAGTCATAGAAAGAATTTCCATGGGAAGTAGAGAGAAAGGCTCAACAACCCTTGAAGCTAAAGAAGAGATTGTAGATGAATTATATGGATTCACATACTTAATATCCATAGGAAGATAAGAGTGATCAATGCTATCATAAGGTGTAATTTAAATAGAAATAGTAGAGTCCTCTGAAGTACCAATAGTTGAAGGCTCTATATGAGTAACATAATTCACAATAATGAAAGTAGAATCTATAATGGGACATCTAAGATTAGGTAGAATCTCATTTTATAGTGGTGGCTCGATAGAAAGAAGAACAATGTCCACCATAGATATATCATCACAAGAAGTAGTAAGAGGAGAGAGTATGATAGTCTCAAAAGAGATAATAAGAATCAGAGGAGGATGTGTGATGTAAATATTAGTAAGATATCTAAAAAGAGACTAAAATATGCTTTAAATAGTGTTAAGGCACATGGTGAGTTCTACATGGTGATGTAGATCCATGAAATGTGAAATAATAAGGTACCACGAACCTTGTCACAAATGTTGGCCCCCTTTATATACTTGTCATGATTAGTGGGAACAAAAATATATACATATAGAAATGGAATATGATTCTTCCCTTCTTTAATAAACAAGTGTCCCATGCAAGCATGCCAAGAAGCATAATTAGTATTCCCAAGAATAACCATTGGTGTAGAATCAACTCTCCTCATCATATAAGTACAAAATTGCACAAAATGACTGTAATGAACCCTATTTACAAGAAAAATGCATGTTCATGAAGAGGACATTATATTTTTAAATGGAAAACTATCCATCAGATCAGAGCTTTGATACCATGTCAAATTGCTTCATGATATATGAATGTCGTAGTTTGTATGAAAACCTTATGATAGGTGAGAGTAAGAATGTAGAGTAAAATTGAGATTCATTAATGTTAAATATATTAATTAGCCAAAAATTACAAAGGAGGTACATTATATAGTGAGAAATTAGGTCACTATAAAGGTAACAACTCAACTCATAATTAGAAAACACATTGTGTGTTCCCTCAATGACCTTAACAACCCTAAGAAAGATGATTACCAATAGTGTAGGTAAAACTAAAAGCGATAAAAATCCTACACTAAAAAATAGATCACCAGCCATGAAAGTATACTTTCTTAAAATTTGTTCTTGATCAACCCTTTATTGCACTGCTCACTCATGTAGTTGGGGTGAGTAACTTATAGCATGAGCGATTCATCGATCTCAACTATCACTACCTAGAGAAACTCAATCATCATGACATGGTTTTAGGGTTTTCATGTGTTATTTTTTTATGGTGTTTTCTAAGGTTTAATACTTGGTAAACATCCTGAAGAAAAGTATGACAAAGGCAAATCATGGAAATATATTGGAGCTAGATCATAGTGACATTGTTGGTCCATTTGTAGTTCCTTCATTAAATAGAACTAGATACATGCTTGCTTGCATTGATGAATTCTTGAGGTATACTTGATGTAATTTATTAAGCATAAACTGAAGGTTTTTTTTATCATTTTTAGGACTTCAAGGCACTTGTATAAAAATTCAGGTAAAGCCATCAAGATTTTATGCACCAATAATGGTGGTGAGTATGTAAGTAATAATTTTGAACAATTATGCACTTTAGAGGGGATTGAAATACAATGCAAAGTTATATATAGTCCTTTTAAGAATGGTCTTTTAGAGTGAAATAATAGGTACTTGAAGGAAATCAACAATTGTATACTACAATCCAAGTCTCTTTCACCTCAATATTGGACTGAGGCCAACAACTATGCTTGTTATATCCAGAACTGGGTTCCTTATAAATCATTGAAGGGAGCCACTCCTTTTGAGGCATGAAGTGGTCATAAACCTATAGTGAATCAATTTTGAGTGTTTATATCTTTGATATGGACCACATTCCTAAGAATAAACTTAAGGCAATAGAACCTCAGATTCATCCTTGTGTCTTCCTTGGATATCTTGAGGGTGTTAAGGGATATATGCTTTTCCATCCCACCACTCATGAGTTTTTCAATGAGATAAGTGTTCACATTAAAGAGGGTCATTTATAATCCACACTCAATGCTCCTCCCTATTCATTGGATGCACTATGATTTGATAACAATTCTATTGATTTAGATATGTCTAAGCAACTTCTTGATGGTCCAAATTTTTCTTCTAATTCTAATGATGAGAGTAGTGATGAGGAATAACCTCCTCCTTATCCTATAATATCTTCAGAGGATGAGGAAAATCCTCCTAACTCTATAAAATATGGTCCTATTTGGGCTTGACAGATACTTTGAAGTGTTGGCTATTGGGTTGGAGATCCGTCATACACTAGGTTAACATGTTCACAATTCCAGAATGCACCACATGCGTTCATTGCATCTGCTTCTGATTTATAATTTTTTTTCAAGGAATCAAGTACTCTTGAGTGGGATATTATTATGTAAGATGGGTATGGTTCCTTTTTGAAGAAAAACACTTAGGATTTTATCCCTCTTCCTAAGGGAAGAAAACTTGTTCGATTTAGGTGGATCTACCAAATAGAATTTGTAGCAGATGGGTTTGTAGAAAAGTTCAAAACACATTTTATAGAAAAGGGTTTTTCTCAATTACCTAGCATTGACTATACCGAGATGTTAACCCAAATTTCCAAAATGAACTCAATCCAACTCACTCTTACTATTACTATAACACATCACTGGGATGTTCATTAGATGGATGTGAAAAGTATTTTTATTTATGGTAACCTCAAAGAGGAAATATATGTGGATAAATAACAAGGATTTGTGGAAGATTATTCCTTAGTTTATAAACTTTGAAAATCTATTTATGGCCTCAAAAAATATCCTCAAACTTGGTATACTAAGATGGACTCATTTCTTCTTTTGGATGTGTTCACCAGATGCCATTCTAATTTGAATGTTTATAGTTTATGGCAAGATTATTCACTATTGATTTTGTTTCTCTATGTGGATGCCTTATTACTCATAGGGAGTTATTTATACACCATTATAGCAGTGAAAGCTGATTTGTCTAATAATTTCTCAATGACTAACTTGGGCTTATTGCATTACTTCTTCAGGATTAACATTTTTCATTTTAACTCTAGGATCAAAATTACACAACCCAAGTATGTTTTTTATTTATCGCCATGGTTTAACATGGGTGACTGTAAGATAGATCGATGTCTGTTTCTATCTAGTGTGAAACTTGAGGTTGATTTTCCATCTCCTTTGGTTGATGCTACCTCACATTGATAATTTATTGGCAGTCTCATCTACCTTATGCAAACTAGACTAGACATTTCATATGTAGTGGGTATGGTCTCTATATTTATACATGAACCACATGAGCTACATTGGAAAAAAGTTAAATAGATTCTCCACTACATTTAGGGTACCCATATTTTTGGGATTTGCTATGGAGTGGGCACTGATGTTGACTTGATTGGGTATACTGATTTAGATTAGGATAGTTATATTCAAAATCATAAGTGTACTTCAGGGTATAGTTTTTCTCTTAGTTCAGGTGTGATTAGTTGGTCAAGTAAGAAGTAAAATGTTATTTCTTTATCTTCTATAGAGTTAGAATATAAAAGCGTTGTTAATGATACCACTAAGGCTATTTGGATTCAAGGGATTCTCATCAAGTTCACTATCTAGTTTCTTTGAATAACAATAATCTTTTATGACTACCAAAGCATAATCTAGATTTACAATAATCTAGTCCTCCATTAGTAGACCAAGCATATTGAGATTCACATGCATTTAGTTTAAGAGATAATCCATGAGTAAGTCATCGATCTCTGCTACATATAGACTATGAATTAATTTATTGATATATTCACCAAACCCTTCACTAATAGAAAGTATCTTTATTTTTGAGTTTTTCGTTAGGTTCAAGTAGCTTCATCTTCCTCTTTTGGGGGGATTTTATATATACTTGGGTACCTCATTAGGATTTAGTGCCAGGACCCAATACTACTACCCACCCAAGCTATGATAAAGGGGGTGTTAGTGTAAGCTTTTTTCCACTATGTGGTTTTACCTACATGGTCTAATTAGATTTCTTAGGTTATTAATAGTTCATTAAGGTAAACATATTTTAAGTCATTATCTAATTGTGAGTTGAGTTGATTAATTTTTTGGGTGACCTAATTCCTCACTATATAATGTACCCTCCTATGTACCTTTTTATGAATGATGCTAATGATAATATTTAAATATTTTAATGGTTGAAGACATTATTAATTTTGGCTTATGTTGGATTTTACTACTACATTAGGGTATTCTTCATACATTCGATCCTATCTAGTCCCAATCTTTTATTGTGGCCCACTCACACAAACCCGAGAAAGAATAAAAACCTCTCTATTAGTAGAGACACCACCACTACAAACCAAGTATAAAAAACTAAAAAACTAACATTTTATTTATCTTATAGTAAAGTTTGTATTACAAAAAACTCATAGGTTATACATTCCACAAAAAATAGGGAAATCTACTTAGGCCCTTTCAAGATGACACACCAAAAAAAGGACCAACAACTTCCCCAACTTACTCCAATTTTATGACATCATATCTAGGTGGTAGGCTAATTTTAACACCATGTCCTTGGCTCTCCCAAAACACCACCCTAATTAGAGTTTCTTGCACCTCATCTTTAGTCACATCACAATAGGGAGGAGGAGGGAAAAAGAAATCCCAAGTAAAATTCAAACCCAACCTAGCCACAAGTAATTCTATGCTCTTTTTCAATTTAAGGATGCTATCCATAATTATATAGATGTGATTTATAAATTAGATTTTGACAAAATGAATCAAGGTATCCAAGTCAAGGTTTTCTTGATGTATTATAAAAGATTCCACCTCATTGGAAAGTAAATTCACCCCACTGATAGATATATCTATGTCAAACATATTTCTTTTCAAAGACCCACAAATTTCACTCCAATGAGTAACCTCTTGAAGGGTCTTACTAATAGTCCACTTATCTTCACATAAATTCACTTTATCTCTTTACCAATTTTCCATCTAGAACCCTTCCCTAAAATTTTCTTACATTTGACCAACAAATTCCACAAATAAGAACCTTGAGGAAGATACTCATCCTATAACCAAACCACACTATCCCACTAGTTATATATTTATCCTTACGCAACTCAATCTATTAATTTTCCTCTTTGAGGAACCTCCACCCAAGCTTAGACATTAAAACATAATTCATTGGTCTAACCTTCCAAATTCCCAACCCACCTTGACTAATAGGACACCAACCTTTATCCCATGCCACCAAAAGAAACCTATTTCTTACATCATTCTAGACCATAAAAATCTCTTTTGAATCCTCTCATTTTTTTTTCTATAATAGTCCTTAAAACTTGGAAGATGGACATAAGGTAGATAGGCAAATTATAAAGAGTGATTTTAATCAACAATAATTTTACAGCCTAAGATAACAAAGTACCTTTCCATCTAACCAATTTTATTTGAGAATTATCCAATAAATATTTACATGTTTCCAAATGCATCTTATCAAAAAGTAACAACATACCAAGATAGGTCAAATGAAGTTATTTCACCTTACATCCAATAATTTTAGAAATTTTTTGTTGTCACACCAGAGGAGTATTGACAAAGAAAATCCAAATCTTATCCAAATTAATCTTTTGGCCATAATCAACTTCATAATCCTTTAGAATATTTTTTAACATCTTATCTTATTTAACTAAGGCATGGGCAAGGATGACTATATCATCCATAAACTATTGATGGGAAATAAGATCAACACTTATCACCATCTAACCCCTTTTAAAATTCCCTTATATATGGTTGAAGATAAATATCTACTCAATGCCTAAAAAAAAAATAATAAAGAGAAAAGGATACAAGGGATCTCCTTGTCTAATCCAGTGCTCACTAGGAAAGAGAACAATTAGATAACCATTAATGATAATAGAAAACATAGTTGTGAAAATAAAAACATCAATGAGCCTTCTAAAGTTAACATTGAAATAAAACCTTTTCATAATCTTATCCAAAAAATTTCAAGAGACATTATCATAGGCCTTGTTCATGTCAAACTTTAAGATCATACCATATATGTTCTCTTTCCCAAAGAATGAATCATTTCATGAACTAAAATTATCCCATATTGTATTTTTCTACCCATCACAAAGCCACCTTGTTGACTAGAGATAATAGCATGAATAAGAGGTTGTAATCTCAATTATAACAACTTGGTAAAATTTTTATAAACAATATTACATAAGCTAATCAATCTAATTTTTTTGAATTCCTTAGCTCCTGATATCTTATTAATAAGAGATATAAGTATTATTAAATTCTCTTAGAATATTTCCAGAGAATATAAATTCACTAACAACAATTGTTAAATCCCATTTGATTATTTTTGAAAATTATTGGAAAAAACTACTAGAAAGTTATTGGGACTAGAAGCCTTGTCTTCTAGCCTAAATCTAACATTTTGGAAAGTCAAGTGGGACATAACATCATCTAGGTGCCCTTTTCTTCCTTTAATCTATGCTCATACAAATAAATCTAAAATTTATTTTGGGCTTAAATAAACCTTGCATACATTGATTGCTTGCTTGTTTTAGTTCATCTATTTAGCCTAAAAGCAAAGTAATTAATCATAGTTTCACTCTTGTTATCACACACTTTACCAAAATAAACAATCAATCAACACATAAAAACAAACTTGAGATAAGACTCAACTAGGATTTAATCACCTAGCGGTAACCTTACCCTTTCTTGATAATCCTACTTGGAGGTCATTACCAAGGGGAGAACCAACTTAGCTCTCTGGTTGAGTATAAACTATGGAAATTGGTATATATTGGCTAAGCACTAGACACCCTTATTGTTTTAGTGTGTGAAGTGAGGGGGTAGGCCCCAATACCAAGGCACATACTAATTTCCAATACAGATTCTTTTTAAAAACCTTTAACACCTGAAACCAACCTTACACTTCATTTTTAGTACCTGATCTACAAACCAAATTTCCTCTTCACACTTTCTAAGGCATAAGCCAAAAGTGATCTAAAAATAATCCTAAGTTTTAAACGCACTTAGTGTATGTTTTGATTGATTTGAGATTCTTTTGTTTTTGCTTGATTTATGTTTGAGTTGTGAGCTTTTCAACATTTCTTTTTTATTCCTCACACGGTCTTTACTAAACAATAATTGAGGAACCAAACCAACTAAGAACCATCTTCCTCTTCCTCTTCTCCCATGGAATATACTTATGATGTTAAGAGTTCTCCTCATCTTTATCCCCCTCCTACCATGCCTTAGATAGTTATTGAGGGTGATGTGGATTTCACTACCTTCTTTGATAATAACACCAAGGCCCTCCAACATTACCTCAACACCTTAGCTCACATCACCCCTATTGATTTAGTTCCTCCTATGGATCCACTTTTTTGTATGCCTCCCATATTATGGTTGGCACTACCTCTACCCAACCTATGATTACCCAAACATCTTCTTCCACCAATATCCCATCCACTGCCACCACCCAAACTCAATCCAACATCCCAACCCATAGCCAAACACCCCCTACACCAACTAAAACTTCCAACATAGGGGTAACCTCACCTCTTGTTACCCATACCTCATCCACCAAGGGGGTATCTTCTACCCCTATTTCCACCAATTTCCACCCCACTTCAAAATTTTGTGCTTTCCATACCTCCTACCCTTCCACCTATTAGCACAAGTGTTACCACTCAACCCTAACCAACTACCAACCCATTCATATCTCCAAATCAACCCATATCAATCCCTCAAAAGATACCCATGACATCCTACCAATATGTTCCTAATACACAAGGATACATAGCACCTTCTACCCAACCTTTTATGCCCATTAACCCTTATGTGGCATCATCCCAACCTTCAATGACCATATACCAATATGTGGCATCTTCTCAGCCTTCCATCACTTATCCATATATTGTGGCCACCCAACCTCAACCAAACTTACCACATAGTTATGAGCTTCTCAACCTTAGACATATTTGGTCAAAATGTTAATGGACAAAATGACCAACCTAGAGTCATCTATCTCTTGGGTTCATAACTTTTTATCTTATGATCAAATCTACAATGAACCTATTCATCCATTTGTATTTATCTTATCTTATCCTCCTTAATGGAAACTACCCAAGTTTTCTTAGTTCTAAATTAAGGAGGACCCCAACAACACTTAAGAGCATTTCACGATTCTTGCTATTTGATTGCGTATGATGATGTTCTCCTCCTTCACACGTTTCCCATGTCTTTATCTAGACTAGCCTTAGATTGGTATATTTTTCTCACCAATCACTCCATATTTTCATTTTCCCAACTTTCCCAAATATTTTAAATCATTACTTAGTCAACATATCAAAAAAGGTCGCTATTATTGACCTCTACTCCATTAGGCAATTTGATGATGAATCAATTGTCGATTTCATAGCTAGATGGAGAGGTCTTATCAACTAGATCTCTTTCTCTTTACTCCAACTTGAGTTGATTGAAATTTTCTCTCGAGGTTGTGCCGAACATATTTCCCCTACTCTTCAATTTCAAACGTTCAGGAACTTTTATGAGGCTTTCACCATGGCATGTAAATTATAAATCTGAGCCATTAATGAGGGAAAATTGAAATCGAGGAATAAAAATTCTAGCTTCAAATACCATGACCTTCCTCATATAAAACCACCAATCAATCTAAACATCACAACACCAAACCAAAGGCATTTTCAAACTTGGTTATCCGTAAAACCACTCCACCACCAATTGTCAACCTACCTAACCAAACCAACTCCTTTAACTCTTCCAACAAACAAAAATGAAATCAAAACTAAGATGCCCCAAAATAATACACTATGATAGGGGAATATTATGCTTCAATTTTGGATAAATTTATCAAAGAAAACATCATACAAATTTCTCTGATAAAACCACCCCAATAATTTGATGATTCTCGCCCTACACCTGGTTGGTATAATGAGAATGATCTATGTGCTTTCCACCGTGTCAGTGGACATGATGTTAGTAGGTGTAACACCTTTAAAACTATTGTCTAAAACATGATTGATAAGGGATAACTTGTATTTAATAATCCCAATGCACCCCTGAATCAGTCCCTTGACATATTTTTTAAGCTTTTCCCCAATCATGCCCCTTCTACCAACTATGATGATAAAAAATTAGAATCATCGCACACTCATGAGGTCCATACGATCAAGGTCATTATCAGTGAACATATCATTGAGGAGACCATTACCTCAACTACCTCTTCCTCCATTCCACTCATTGAAGTGGTGGACTCACCCTCTATTCCTTTAGACATCCAAACAAAGGAAGCAACCACCCCTCTTTCTGTACTTGATGAAACCATGGACCTATCCACATCTCCTTTGATAGAAATACCAAAGGAGGCAACCATTGCTTCAATTACCTCTTCCCCCATTCCACTTATTGAAGTGGTGGAATTACCCACCTTTCTTTTGGACATCAAAATAAAGGAAATAACCATCTCTATTCCTTCACTTAAGGACATCACACCTTACTCCCATATCATAAAACCACCCATTCTCTCTTTGGAAACCATCCCAAAATAAGAGATTACCTTGCCTACACTTTCTATGGAGTAAACATCCTCAAAATTTTGGAACCCTCCATCAAGAACAAAGGTGAAATATTTTTCCCTCACCTCAGCCCATGGGCTTAATATTTGAAACCAATGACCAAGGAATTAAACCTATTTACAAACCCTTCTCTAGATTAGTCCAAAATATAGAGTTCATTTCTCAACCCAATCTAGATAGAGCAACCTTTTGGCATCGTCTAGTGTTCCCCTATAAAAACAAACCTGAACCTTTAACCTCATTTGCATTTACCATCAAACCTATCATCATTTCAATACCTTCATCAAAAACTTCTCCCTCTAAAACCATAGGGGAACCATCCAACTTCCATTTTTTTTGGTCCTTACCAATGAAAATACATCATGTTTTTTTATTATCCTCTCATCATTGGTTCATGTAGACATATGTCTTATGATTCTTATCTCTTTTCCCACATCTAGTTTTTTTTATCTAACTTACTTTATGTGCTTTCAATAACATCATATCATAAACCACATCAATCACCATAATCAAACCATCAATAACCATAAACAAAACATCATCACCATAATAAAAGGTGTATTAAAATTACTTCAAGAATTAAGTATAATAGTAGAATTATATCCAAATATGACTAAAATATATCCAAATATATGATAATAGATAAGCCACTTTGAGGGGGAAACCTCCACAAGATTCAATAAGAGAAGAATTCACAATATGATGATAAATGATTACCCACTACCTCCTATATATAGTCTATCTAGGCCATGGTTACTCCATAGGCTGACCTACTAATGAAAAGAAAGCATAGATAAATTTAATATAACATCAAAGAGGGATAAGTAAGCCACATGTCAGCTAATACTATCCTCATACATGTGGTAGGTTAGGGGTGTAGCATGCCCTTCCCCTTCAAACCAACATTGTCCTCAACGTTGAACAACTCTAGATGTTGTTGCATAAAATCTTCACCTTCCCAAGTTGCATCTTCACTGCTCTAGTTTTTCCACTTGATCAAATATTCCCTAATCTCTTTGGTTCTTAACCTCTTAGTACGTGTTTGGAGGATCTTCTCTAGTTCCAAAATGACTCGTCCTTCTTCATCTAGTTTTGGGAGCTCTATCTAGGCAAAAACTTTCTATCCAATGACCTTATTCAAATAGGAAACATGAAATACTGGGTGTATGTGAGATGAATGAGGTAACTCGAGCTTGTAAGCCACACTTCCAATTTTTTTTAGAACCTGATAAGGGCCATAATACTTAGGAGCAAGTTTGTTGTCCTTTTTTGGTTACTTCAAGGACATTTGCTTGTAAGGTTGCAAATGAACAAATACCCAGTCACCCACCTCAAAATTTTGCTCACTACGGTGTTGATCTGCTTGTTGCTTCATCCTCTTTTGTGCCAAGGCCAAATTCTTTCTCAAACTAACCAAAACCTCTTGTTGATGTTGAATGTGCTCTTCCACATCTCGAACCTTGGTGTGGACCTTTAATGAAGAAGTGATGGAAGGTGGATGGTAACCATATAGTGCTAGAAATGGAGACATTTTAGAAGAGGTATGGAAAGATGTGTTATACCACCATTCTGCAAGTGGTAGCCATTTAACCCAATGTTCTTGTTTATCTGATACAAAACAATGGAGATACCCCTCTAAACATTTGTTAACCACTTCAATTTGTCCATCAGATTGGGGGTGGTAAGATGAGATATGAGCTATTTGAGTACCCAAACAAGAAAATAGTTCAGTCCAAAAATTACTAGTGAAAATAGGATCACGATCACTTACAATTATTTTTGGGGTTCCATGTAATTTGAGCACTACTTCCATAAAAATAACCGCTACTGTACTTACTAAAAATGGGTGTGAGAGAGCACAAAAATGGGCATACTTTGTAAGCCTATCCATAATGACCAAAATAACATTCTTACCTTCAGAACAAGGCAACCCAGTGATGAAATCCATGGAAACCTGCTCCCACCTTTGACTAAGAATTGCTAACGATTGTAACAGACCTGGGGTCTTAACTATTTCACCTTTATTATATTGGCATATCAAGCATTCATCCACAAACTTTTATACATCTCCCTTGAGTCCTTCCCAAAATAATTCTTTCTTAATTCTATGATAAGTTTTCAAGGACCCTGAGTGTCCCCCAATTGGAGATGCATGCAAATCTACAAGAATCTTATGCTTAAGCTCTGAATTTTTTCACAAGTATAACCTACCCTTATACCATAAGACATTACCTTTCCATTCAAATTTGTTAGAGGATAAATTACCTTGCTATAGATTCTGAATCAGAACCTGTGTATCCTTGTCTTAATCCCATTCTAACCTAGCTTCATCCACCCAATCTGCTTGTAACATGGACATTGCACAAAGTAATGCTTCTGTGGATGCATCCCGTATGGATAGTGCATCTGCTACTACATTATCTTTACCCTTCTTGTAGATGATTTCAAAATCATAACTCAACATTTTGATTACCCATTTTTGTTGTTCCTCAGATGATAATCTTTGCTCCAAAAAGTGTTTGAGACTATCATGATCCATTTTCACCTTAAAGTGTCTACCCATCAGATAAGGCCTCCATTGTTTAACTGCATAAAGAATAGCCATCACTTCTTTCTCATAGACAAGTTTTTGTATATTATTACCTTTGAATTGATGACTTTCAAATGCAATGGGTCTTCCTTCCTGCATTAGTACTGCCCCCAATCTAGACCCAGAAGCATCACATTCAACAGTGAATGTCTGTGAGAAGTCTGGAGTAGCCAAAATTGGAGTGGTGCACATAGTTAATTTTAGTTTCTCAAATGCTTTGGTGGCATCATAATTCCAATGGAAAGCATCCTTCTTTAGCAATGTAGTGAGTAGAGCTGATATGCTGCCATAACCTTTCACAAATCTTCTATAGTAACCTGTTAGTCCAAGGAACCCTCGAAGGTTTTTGATATTTTTTGGCATGGGCCATTCCATTATCACTTTGATCTTTTGGGGATCAACTTTGACACCTTTGTGGGAAATAATGTGATTGAGGTACTCTACCTCCTATACTCCAAAAGCACATTTAGATGGATTCGCATAAAGTTGGTGCTTCTCCACAACTATCAACACATGTTTCACATGTTGCAGATGTGCTTCCCATGTCTGACTATAAATCAATATATCATCAAAGAAAACTAGCACAAACTTCCTTAAAAAAGGCCTAATGATAGTGTTCATCAAGCTCTGAAAAATAGATGGTGCATTTGTAAGACCAAAGGGCAATACCAAAAATTCATAATGGCCCTCATGTGTTCTAAAAGTAGTGTTATGAACATCTTCATCCTTGATTCTAATTTGATGGTACCCCGAGTGAAGATCCAATTTTGTGAAATAATTAACACCATGTAACTCATCAAGTAAATCATCAATTACTAGAATAAGAAACTTATCTTTGATGGTGTACTTGTTGAGTTCCCTATAATCGGGGCACATCCTCCATGTGTCATCCTTCTTCCGCACCATGACAACTGGTGATGGATATGCTCTTTGGCTATGCTTGATGATCCCTACCTCCAACATCTCTAGGACCATCTTTTCAATTTCACTCTTTTGTGCATATGGATATCTATATGGTCTGATATTTGGTGGTTGACTACCTAGAATTAGTTGAATGGCATGATCATGTTCTCTTTTTGGTGGTAGTCCTTTTGGCATGGCCCCAAAAATAGATAAGTGGTCCTCAAGAATTAACTGTGTATTAGGATGTGTAGATACCTTTGTGGGTTGAAAATCTATGGAGCATAATCGTGCGATATTCCCTCTGCCCCCTTTTTTATCATCTTAGTCATCTGATGTGAACCAATCAATTATGGACATTTTGCATGTAATCCACGTAGTTCAATTTTCTTACCTTTAGAATGAAAGCGCATGAATAGTTCTTGGAAGTCCATCTCAATGGTACCTAAGGTTGTGGGCCATTGGACTCCCAAAATAATGTCTGTGTTACCCATGGGAATAGAAAACATAAGAGAGTTGAGATTGTACCCACCCATAGTAAACTTAATACTATGGCATTTGCCTGAACAATTAATTGTGCCACAATCTGCAATCATGACCTAAAATTTTGGTGCTGGGTAGATGAAATAGTTCAATCGAGTGTCCAACTTATGGTTTATAAAGTTATGTGTGCTCCTTGAATCAATCAACATTGTCACCTTCTATTTCTTGAGGAAACCCACCACTTAAGAGTTTGTGGAGTGCTAATACCTGTAAGTGCATGACAAGAGATTGTAGGTTGGGAATCTTCAGGTACCTCCTCTATATCTTCCTCATCATCATTAGAGGCATCATCTGCTTCTTCATCTTCATTTGGTCCCTCAATGTAGAATAAATTCTTCTCAACACATCTATGTCCATTACTCCACTTGCTGTCACAACTGAAACATAGTCCTTTTGCATGCTACTCTTCAATTTGCTGAGGGGTCAATCTAGTAGGTGGAGGAAATGTTGGTGATGATATGCTACGATCTTTGAAGTGAGTGAATGGCTACTTCTTGTTGGCTATGAATTTTTCCTCAGCTCTATGTGCCATGATAATAGAATAAGAAATCTTAAGTGGATTAAACATGTGTACCTCATGTTGAACGTGGTCCTTGAGTCGACCCAAAAATAGGTCATTCAAGTTTGCTTCAAAAATTGTCTCCACACGTAAGGATAGGTTCTGAAAATGATGAATATAATCCCTGACAGATCTAGTTTGTCATAATTTTTCTAGTTGGCTGAAGTAATTCTCTGTCACACTATTGCCATAGTGTAATTGTAGCTCCTCTGTAAAAATTGACCAAGTGACATTGAGAGTCATCTTTTTCTTTTGAGCACACAACCATCAATACCAAATGAATTGATCAGGTTCAAGATACAAGGATGCCATGGTAACCTTCTATCCTCCTAGAATCTGATGTAGGTTAAAAAAACTCTCCATTGGTTGATCCAATTGAGTGGATCTTTTCCATCAAATTTGTGCATATCCACCTTTGGAAATAGGTTCCTCTGTGGCCATGGAGTTAGATTTGAAGTAGACTGGTTAGGAGAACCACCCTAGTGGGTTTGTGCAATAGAGTTAGCTTGATGATTTGACTAATTAATGTTCAAAGCTGTCATGATATCTCCCAAACTATCTTGTATGGATTGCATATTAGATTGTATGTCTTGCACCTCACTCTGAATGCCTTGCACACTATAGTCAAGCTGGCTCACTTTGTGATCTATGTTAGAAAACCCTAGTACAAAGGGTCTATTACATCCCCCTTCTGACTCCATCTCTTCTTTTTTAATATTTTTACCTAGAGTTTCAACACCCTTTCCTCGGCCCTAAGTTTGTGGACCTGCCATAAAAGGGTTTTACGATGTCGACCCTTATTGACACTTTTAACCCAACATTGAACAAGCGATTTTGGAATTATGTCAACCTCAAATCAAAATATACAAAGAATATACCATATCCAAATTTTTCTAAGATTTCCAAAATTGTAAATAAATAAAAAAAATTCTTTGAATTTCGCACTATAGAGCAATTTTATGAAAAAACCTAAAATAGCGATAACTTTTGTAAAATAGATCCAAATGAGTTGAAATTTTAATGGAAGCTTAATTTTATTATTTCACACCTCCATTAAAAAGTTTGTAGAGAAATTCTCAACCTTTTTCTATATATCCCAAAATTTAAAAATTTTGTGTTTCACCAACAAGATTGCCCAAATCGTAGCTTTGATACCACTTGTGATGAAATTACTTCAAGAACTAAGTATAATAGCAGAATTATATCCAAATATGACTAAAATATATCCAAATATATGATAATAGATAAGCCACTTCGAGGGGGCAACCTCCACAAGCTTCAATAAGATCATAATTCACAATATGATGATAAATGATTACCCATTACCTCCTATATATAGTCTATCTAGGCCATGGTTACTCCATAGGCCAACCTAATAATCAAAAGAAAGCATAGATAAATGTAATATAACATCAAAGAGGGATAAGTAAGCCACAAGTTGGCTAATACTATCATCATACATGTCGTAGGTTAGGGGCGTAGCAAAAGGCATCATCACATCATATAACATCATATCATAAACCACATAAATAACCATAATCATCAACATCATATCTATGAACAAAACAAAACATCATCCATAATCATCATATGCCTAAGCTACTGAGTCCACATCTCATAAAGCAAAATCATAATGCATAAAACATGTAAATCATGAACCATGAGGTATCTATACATAAATCACATCTAGATATCATCATAAACATCATATACATCATGTCATCAAAATAAATAATACATGTAATAATTTATATCATCTCTCTCTCAAAACATGTACATCTCACTGCATTAGCACATAGGCTAGTATCAAAATTATGTACACCTACATCATATCATATCATATCATGCCCTTGGGGTACCACTAGCATTAGCCCCACCTACACTAACACTACCATCTAGTGTCTATCCTCTTGGGATGCTTATCTATCCACCCACCAAAGTGACCCCACCTACTAAACTAGCTCTGTACTCACCCCATCAAGGCTGCTCAAGACACTATGCCAAAACTATGGTCTCATAATACCTTAACTCCTCCACTATGGCCAAATACCACACCATAGGGATGGTACCTAGTGGTCCTATTGGTGCTAATGTTGCTCCTCCCCTTTATCTCAAGGTGTCCCTTTCCTAGGTCACCAAGCCTAGTGAGATCCTAGCCTGTTCCCTCTCTCCTATACTGGTGGTAACTTGACCCTGTAATGTCACAATCTAGCCCTACAATGTGGCCACTTATCCTTGTAACATTTTAATTTGTGCCTATGAAGTATCCAATGCTCCTCTTGCCTATCCATCTAGGCCACCTCCATGTACCTATACCTATGGACCCCCACCAGTTGGATCCACATCCATGGCCTGTCAGACCCCATCATCCCACCCAAAATTGACTACTTCAAAAAGGGCCTGGTACCATGCCACATAGCCATAAAAAAAATCAGCATCATCAACCCCTACTCTAATAGTTAGCTCCTAATGATCTAGGACCACCTCCTCTGGCTGTGGCTCATGTATCAAAAATTAACATCCTCCCTCCTATACCTCAGGAATAGACCTAGAATCCCTTACACTAGGCCAAACTACCTCCAAAATATATTAGATGGGATGAGCTCAGTCTCACCCTCTCTCCTCCCATAGATATATCTCTAGATCTGTAATGACAATGTATGATAGCTATAGAGGGCCCACCTCATAAAGATGACATACATCATCCAAACCACATCACCCACAACCAAGCCATCCAATGCATCTCTAAATTGTCCCTTGCACCTCCTTTAGCTCTTGTGAGTGCATATTCACCCCTCCACTACTTGAAGCCCACTCTAAAATCCATCTAGGCATAACCCTCCCATGGTAGCCCTAATGGTCTCAAAAGCCTAATGTGATCATATGCCCAAAAATTAAGCATAAACCCCACATTGATCTTGTAGCTTAGATGAGCTTGAAATTCTTACAGATTCCTATATATCTAAACTAACAAAACTGCTGCCCACCCAAACACTATCCTACCAAGTAACATCTCCACCAACACTCCTAGCAGTAGATAAGGAAATTGCCCACTGCTCAAAACTGGTAATGCAAAATAGGAGACTACCATCATCATTATAGTCATCAAATGCCTCTCATTTGGAGCCCTCTGGTATAATGGCCCATAACCAAAACCATCAACATGCCACTTGGGAAAGGCCCAATCCTCACCATATAGGAGCTCCATCTACTCATCCCTCTCCTCACTCTTAATATGGTAAATTAGCTCCACCCAAATAGGTAGCCATATAATCCCATGAACATACTCTATTAGGATGGTCATCTCTCCTATTGATAAGAGGAAGGTTTTTGTGGCTAGATCCCATCTCTTAATGAGGGTCTTAATCATCATCGCATCTCATAATAAGCATTGATAGTATTTCATAGCTCTAAGATCGATCTCCTCCATATGTGTCCAATTATCCCTGATCATTCCTCTATGAATCTCCAAAAAGATCCTAAGAACTTGATCCTTCATCTGGTTCTGATCTCATGCCTATAAAAATCAAAGTTAACATGCACATTTAGTTTTCCATTACCATTGCTCATTTCTATTTACTTCATTCATTCTACCAGAATCAACCTCTTTATCAACCTATTGCCAATACTACCCTAACCCATCCATCAAATCATCTACTCTTTTATCAAAAAAATCTACCTCAGCCACAAACATTTTAACACCTACCCTAACCTATCAAACCAACACCTAACTCCTAACCTAACTCAAACATACTCCCATACTTGGGGCAACCAAAACTTTCACCAAGTGACCTATTTTTGTTTTGTAGCTTGTTAATTCAAAGTCATATAACAAAAAGGGGCAAAATGTGGACACTAAGAAACTACACAAAATGATTCTAGGTGTTGAAATGCCTTAGGATTCCCTAGGGATCACCTAACCCTTCTTGACCCACTGACCCACCTATCAGACCCTACATCTAGTTAGTTACTAAGTTAACTAAATACACTATTTCACTAACTTAACCATTAAACCAACCCATTTTGACTCACCTTAGACCAATTTTATTGTAAACCCTTGACCATTGACAATCAGCTTGACCATCGATGGTTAGGTTGATCATCGATGGTCAGTTCTTTCTCATTCTAACACAAGTACCAGTTGTGTGTAAGTTAACATGACATAATTAAATATGTCTACTTTTCTTATTGATAACAAACTCCCAAGTATCAAAATCAACAAGCCAATTTCCTAGGGAACCTTCTATCCTCCATCTCTCTTTGCCTATAGAAGGAGGGGAGTAGGAGGTGAAAGGGATCCATTATCACAAGCATTCTAGATCATAGGTATTCAAGCTTTTTAACTAGTCTTCTTCCAAAAATTTATTAACAACAATAGATATCTGAACCTCTATCAAAATTGCTCTCAAGGCAAAGTATTGTTACTTTGCCAAAATTGCTCTAACTATCAACCATTAACCATTTAACAAGCACCAAGTATATTTGTAATTTAGTCTTGCTATTATTATTTCTAACCTCTCTCCCCCATCAGACATTTTTTGCATCTTGATTTCTAACTCTCAGACCCTTAATAGATCCTTACCTAATCATTGATCCATTTTGCAACTCTTTTCTAAACACTTCCAAAATTCCATAGGCAATCACCGACAGTCAACACAATCATCGATGGTCACCTCCAACCATTGACAGTTACTCAATAGATGATAGTTAGCTCAACCATCGATGGTTATCCAAACCATCGATGGTTAATGTTGCATGAAGTAACAATTAGTTATTTCTAAACCCTTGCCCTTAACCAAATCTAACTTTCTATGTCCCTGCTTGTTCACAAGCCCCTACCTAATTTTATGAACCTAACCTGATCTATTTTAGCACTAATATTGACATGTTATTTCTATATTTATTCATTTTCTCTAATAAGCATCTATTTCTTCTTGTATTTCATTTTAGTTTCTTTCTATTATTGGATGCAAGTACTTTAATTTTATCTCTTTCAACTTAATTGTTATAAAAAAGTAGTTTGATAGCCTCCAAACAAACTCACGCTTCTTAGATATAGCTCACACTACGTAGTCCACCTAACTATCTTACTAACAACCCATTTTGTTAGTGCCTTCTTATCTAAAAGTTATTCCTTCCAAGACAAATAGGAGCTCTCCATACTAATCTAGATTACATGCGCATCAACAACCAAGTTCTTCTACCACACCCTTATTACTAGTTTTTTACTTGATTCCTTTCATAAGAAATATAAAAAAATTGAGAGAAACATTTTGGAATTCCCAATGGGACCTAACATCATCTAGGTGCCCTTTTCTTCCTTTATTCTATGCTCATACAATGAATTTTGAAATTTATTTTAGGCTTAAAATAAACCTTGCATACATTGATTTATTGATTGTTTTAGTTCATCTATTTAACTTAAAAGCAAAGTAATTAATCATATTTTCACTCTTGTTATCACACATTTTACTAAACAAGACAATCAATCAACACATCAAAACAAACTTGAGACAAGGCCCAACTAGTATTTCATCACCTAGCAGTGACCTTACCCTTTCCCAACAATCCTACTTCGAGGTCATTACCAAGGGGAGAACTAACTTAGCTCTTTGGTTGAGTATAAACTCTAAAAATTGGTATATACTAGCTAAGAACTTGACACCATTATCACTGTGGTGTGTGAAGTGAGGGGGTAGGCCCTAATACCAAGCCATGTATTGATTTTTAATACAGATTCTTTTTGAGAACCTTTAACACCTGAAACCAACCTTAGACTTCTTTTCTAGTACCTGATCTACAAACCAACTTTCCCCTTCACACTTTCTAAGGTATAAACCAAAAGTGACCTAAAAATAATCCTAAGTTTTAAATACACTTTAGTGTATGTTTTGATTACTTTGATATTCTTTTCCTTTTTCTTGATTTGTGTTTAAGTTATGAGCTTTTCATCATTTCTTTTTTATTCCTCACATGGTCTTTACTAGACAATAATTGAGGAACCGAACCAACCAAGAACCATCTTCCTCTTCCTCTTCTTCCATGGAATATACTTCAAATGTTGATAGTTCTCCTCATCTTTCTACCCCTCCTACTATGCCTCAGATAGTTATCAAGGGTGATGTAGATTTTGCTACCTTCCTTGATAACAACCCAATGGCACTCCAACATTACCTCAACACCTTATCTCACCACACCCCTATTGCTTCAATTCCTCCCACAGATCCACCTTATGGGATGCCTCCCCATATTATGTTTGGTGCCACCTCTACCCAACCTATGATCACATAAGCATCTTCTTCCTCTAATATCCCATCCACTACCACCACCCAAACTCAATCCAACATCCCAACCATAGCAAAAACACCCCCTACACAAATCGACACCTCCAACATAGGGGCAACCTCACCTCTTGTTACTCATACCTCATCCACCTTGGGGGTATCTTCTACCCCTATTTCCATGAATCCCCTTATCACTACCAACCTAACAATTTCCACCCCACTTCAAAATTTGGTGCTTTCTATACCTCCTACCCTTGCACCTTTTATCACAAGAGTTACCACTCAACCCCAACCAATTACCAACCCATTTATACCTCCAAATCAACCCATATCAATACCTCAACAAATACCCATGACAGTCGACGAATATGTTCCTCATCCACAAGGATACATAGCACCTTTTGATGAGGCCAAAATATGCCCGATAAATGTATAATAAATGACCTCATCTTACTCTCTCTTTCTATTAAGTTTGATTGCATTTTGTAACTTTAATTTTGATTTAAGATGAGTTAGGATGTAATTATCCATCTTTTGTTGATTGTGATTCTAACATTTAAAAAACCCTATAATTCCTAACAAGTGTGTTGGAAAATTCAAGTTTTGCAATAAAACAGGTCATCACTAGGCTAAAGAACAAATATGAAGTGGATTACATGTTTTTGGAAGCATTGGAATCAATTCAGCTTAGTTCCAAAACTCTACCATACTATTTCAAGTTGTCGCATTTTTGGACTTAGCTCCAAAACTCTATATTTAGCTCCAAAATTATCTGAATTAGCTCTGGTACTCTTGCAAATAAGCTTCAAAACTTTTGCAGCTAGATATGGAACTGATAAGGATCTATTCCAAATAGTCGGTGATATGTCAGGTCAATGATCCCATTAAATCAGAAGTAGATCCCCAATTTTTGTACTGGCAGATCCAAAACATTTATCACATAGCTGGACATCCAGCCACATCTTGATTCAGCATCTATTCTGGGCATGATTCAGTTCCATTATATCTATGAAATAGTTACAACCATCAAAGCATCTATATATACAGAGCTGGGAATTTAGGAAATAATAGAAAATCATTGAAGAATAGAGAGATAAGGATAGATTAGTACAATTTGTAATACAGAATATTTTATAGATGAAATAGCCATTTGTGTTTTGAAAGCAAATTAAATTATTTTGTCCTATTTCTAGGTGGAGCAAGGCCCCACTCATCCAAAAAACCAGGATCTTCATTTTTGGTCGGTATTTATATTTTATTCACAACAGTAAATAGGTAACTCTATTAAATTTATAAATACTTCCAACTCCTTAAAGTTAAAATTTGTTGTAAATTTGTTCCTACATGCATTTTAGATTAAATTCTCATTTCTTTGCAATCATTTTCCAGCAATCTATTTTATTTTGCAAAAGTGTGTTTATTTATAGCAATCTATTTCATTATGCAAAAGTGTGTTTATTTCCGGCAATCTATTTTATTCTACAAAAGTGTGTTTATTTCTAGCAATCTATTTCATTTCTACAATGTGTGTCTACTTTTGGCAAATTTGCATAGTTTGATTCCAATAAGGTTTTAACCAAGAAGTCCTTAAGACATTAAAAATCCCCCAAAACAAAAAGAAAAATACAAATACCTACAATCAATTACTAAATCTCTACGATTCCTCTTGTTGCATATAGCTTTAAACACAACCCTAGTTAAATATGACATCAACAAAAATGTTGATTAAATGAAGGGAATAATGACACCCAACACCTTCTACTCAACATTTTGTGCACATTAACTCTTATGTGGCATCATCCCAACCTTCAATAACCACATACCAATATGCGGCATCTTCTCAACCTTTAATAACTTATCCATATATTTCTACCACCCAACCTCAACCAAACTTACCACATAATTATAGAGCTTCTCAACCTCAGATAGATTTTTTCACAATTTTAATGGATAAAATGACCAACTTGGAGTCATCTATCTCTGGGGCTCATAACCTTTTATCTTATGATCAAATTTGCAATGAACCTATCCATCCATCCATCCCTATCCGATCCTACCCTCCTTAATGGAACTACCCAAGTTTTCCAAATTTCAAAGCATGGAGGACCCCCAACAACACTTAAGAGCATTTCACCATTCTTTATATTTGATTACATATGATGATGCTCTCCTCCTTTATTCTTTTTGCATGTCTCTATCTGGACCAGCCTTAAATTGGTATAATGCTCTCACCAAGCAATCCATCTTCTCCTTTTCCCAACTTGCCCAAATCTTAATAGATCATTTCTTAGTCAATATATATAAAAAGGTCTCTATTACTAACCTCTACTCCATTAGACAATTTGATGATGAATCAATTACTGATTTTGTAGCTAGATGGAGAGGTCTTATCAAATAGTTCTCTTTCTCTTTACCCTAACCCAAGTTGATTGAACTTTTCTCTCAGGGTTGTGCCAAACATATTTCCCCTACTTTTCAAGTTCAAACTTTAAGGACCTTTGATGAGTCTTTCACCATGGCATGTAAATTCTAAATCTAAGCCATTCATGAGGGAAAATTGCAATCGAGGAACAAAAAATTCTAGCTTCAAATCCAATGACCCTTCCTCATCCAAAACTGCCAATAAATCTAACCATCCCAACACCAAACCAAAGGCATCCATAAACTTGGTTACCCTTAAAACCTCTCCCCCATCAACTGTCAACCAACCCAACCAAATGAACTCCTCTAACTCTTCCAACCAATAAAACTAAAATCAAAATTGAGCTACCCCAAAACAATACACTCTGATAGGGGAATCTTATGTTTCAATTTTGGACAAATTTCTCAAAGTAAACATAATACAACTTTCTCCCATAAAACCTCCCCAATAATTTTATGCTTCTTGCTACACCTATTTGGTACAATGAGAATGATCTATGTGCTTTCCACCATCTCATTAGACATGATGTTAGTTGGTGTAACACCTTTAAAACTATTATCCAAAACATGATTGATAAGGGAGAACTTGTATTTGATAATCCTAATTCACCCCCGAATTAGTCCCTTGACATCTTTTGTAAACATTTCCCCAATCATGCCCCTTATACCAACTATGATGATAACAAACTAGAATCATCTCATGCTTGTGAGGTCCATACAGTCAATATCATTATCATTGAACCTATCATTGAGGAGACCATTACCTCAACTACCTCTTCCTCCATTCCACTCATTGAAGTGGTAGAATCACCCTCTATTCTTTTGGACACCCAAATAGAAGAAAAAACCACCCCTCTTTCTTTACTTGATGAAACTATGGACCTATCCACATCTCCTTTGATAGAAGTACCAAAGGAGGAAACCATTGCTTCAACTACCTCTTCCCCCACTCCACTTATTGAAGTGGTGGAATTACCCACCTTTCCTTTGGGATACCTAAACAAAGGATACAACCATCTTTGTTCCTTATTTTAAGGACATCACACCTTCCTACACTATCATAGAACCACCCATTCTTTATTTGAAAACCATCCCAAAATAAGAGAATATCTTGCCTACACCTTCTATGGAGGAAACATCCTCCCAAATTTTGGAATCGTCCATCAAGAACAAAGGTGAAACTTTTTTTCCCTCACCTCAACCCATGGGCTTAATCTTTAAAATCAATGACCAAATAATTAAACCCATTTACAAACCCTTCTCTAGATTGGTCCAAAATCTAGAATTCATTTCTCAACCCAATCTAGATAGATCCACCTTTTGGCATCATCTTGGATTCCCCTATCAAAACAAACATGAACCTTCAGCCTCACTTGCATCCACCATAAAACCTATCATCACTTTAATACCTTTATCAAAAACTTCTCCCTCTAAAACTGTAGGGGAACCATCCAACCCACCTCCATCTAAAATTGTCAAATCACCTTATGCCTCTCTAACTAAACCTATCAAGAATTTAGGAATACTTCCTACACCTAACCTTGCTCACCCATCTTTGAATTTGGACTTAAACCCATATAGTCCACTAATGAAAACCCTAACCAAACCAACTAAAAAGGTGGAACCAGTCAAACGGCCTCAAACCAGAGCTATACCACCTCCTTTGCTCTTACCATCTATCTTAGGACCCCATCCTTCTACTATCCCACAAGCTCATCCTTATACCAATAAGGTGAACCCTCTGAAAAATACTAATTCCTCATCTAGTAAACCTTCTCCTTTTTCCCTACCTACACCTACCCCCACCAAATCATCAAACTCCCCATCATTCTTAACTAACCTATCCAACTTTACCTTCCCATATATCTCCAAACCTTCATCATCCAAATCTTCCACCTCAAAACCAACCACAACCAAACAATCCCAACCAAAACCACCTACAAAAACCATTCCACCACCTACAAATTCTAAGATGAAGCATACTCCTAAAAAGGATCCCACTCTGAAAACTAAAAATCCTACACCCCCAACACATTTGCTCCAATCTTATTCGACCATTCTACAAAGGTTGTTGCAAACTTCCTCCTTAATCCTACCACCTATCAAACCTTTCGACCCTTCAAGTCCAAAACCATCTTGGTTTAATGCCAGTTTAATTTGCTCATACCATAGGACACCTGGACATGACATAGAGAATTTTAAAGCTCTCAAAGCAATTGTCCATAACTTATGGGATGAGGATGATCTATTATTAGATGAACCTATTTTGATCCCATTACCGGCCCAACCACCAAATGAACCCATCCAACACTTAACTACTCCTTTAATCTCATCTAAAAGTAAGGAGGAACTGAAGCAACCATCAAGCCCAACACCTTCCCCTATCCACACTATCCATATGGTTATCTGATCTAGGGTCCAACAAAAGGATAAGGGAAATGCCAAAGTGTCCATACCATGGACATACCCTTCCACCCCTAAACCTTCCAACCAAACCCAAAAACCCTCACCTTTACCTTCACCTTCACCAAAACCCAAAATATCCATTTTTGGTGCCTCTCCCTCAAACCCTTCTGAATCCATTCAACGTGTAGTGTTGAAACAAATTTTCTAGACATAGATGAAGATGAGCCTTTAAAAAATAATTAACACCTCACCCCATCACCACCAAGCATTAATAGAGGCCCTAAAATCAATAGAGGTTCAACTAGAAGACCCTCAACCTCTTACATCCTTTGTCTGAGCCCTTCAAGTTTCTACCTTTGTCACATTATAGGATTTGGAAATACCTTCTATTCATTCTGAAGATCTTGATCCTCCCCTCTTCATCACTGCATACATTAATCAAAATTGCATCAAAAGGGTGATGATTGATGGAAGAGTTAGTATTAACATTATCTCCTATCATGCTTATGACCAACACCAATTACCTAAAAATATCTTGTTGGAAATTGTAGTAGTCCTCCACTCCTTTAATGATACTATGGCCACTATCATAGGGATAGTCATCCTCTACATCTGCATGGGACCTCGCATACTTTTAAAAATATTTTAAGTTGTATAAGGCTAATTCCAATATAATGTCTTACTGGGATGCCCTTGGATCCATGCCATGAGTTGTGTCCCATATACCTTACACTGATGTGTGAAGTTTGAACATGAGGGTCAAGTTATTACAATAAAATTTGACCCTAGTCCTTTTGCATCTTGTAACATGACATATTGATCCAATAATTCTCTTATTACTCACTCATTGACCTCACCACCAACCAAAAATATGTCCACACCTACCATAGATGAAGATTCAACTATCTCATCTAACCCTTCTTCATAGATCCTCATAGAGGACCCCTTGGAGCCTATGTTCTAGCCTCTCTCACTGGGGGAGTATCATCTTTTAGCCTTGGATGCATTCCCTACTCCTCAAGAGTATAAGAACTTCAAAAATGATCCTAGTTATGACCTAAACATTAGAACCATCATCTTTTTCAGGCCTCCCAACCATCAAACCCTGGGGGACTTGATCATCCCCTCCTTGCTTTCACCACCACCTCTTCCATCTGACCATTCACCTCTAACTTTTCCTATCTAGACAAATTGACATTTTCCAAATTATAACTTCATAAGTGTGCCTATAAGGGATTTGGCCTAGGCTTCTATGAACTTGGACCTCATGAGTTACCTTGCATCAAAATCCTAAAACCTCATGAGTTATTTTGCCTTGGATTCATAACACCAAAAGAACCCACTAATTCACCAAAACCCATCAACACCATTAAGGAAAACATCCCATCCTTACCAACCCAATCTTCTTTAAAGTTTGAGGTTTTTGAAATCATTCCTCCTAACTTTGCTTTTAGTCAATACTGCTATTTTAGGCCCCCTGACCTATCAAAAAGATGGCCAAACTAATTACCTTCCTCTCATTCACCCTAAAATGGTAGAAAATGATTCTCCTACCATCAACACCATCTGACATTAGGGTGATTATTCCATTCTCACTTGATTCAACATGGGGGTTTCTTTTATCTACAAATCCCTTCCTCTTGAGAACCAAACCATGTTGAACAAGTCCACTATTGATGTCAACTTGGGTACTAAGGATAACCCTCACATTGTAAAGATTGGTCAATCCTTAGATCCCATAGAGCAATAAGATTACCCTATATTCCTTCATGATCAAAGCATAGCATTGACTGGGTCCTATCAAGATATGCCCAAAATTGACCCTTCCATAGCCCTTCATAACATTATCACCCATCCTAATACTAAACCTATTCGACAAAAGCTTTATAATATGGACCCTCACATCGCCCTTCTATTCAAAGAAGAGCTTTAACGTCTCTTGTTTGTTGATTTCATTTTACCTATTGACTATCCCCAATGATTTCTAACAACCTTCCCATTACCAATCCTATAGGGGGACTTCACCTTTTTATTTAATTTTGTGACCTCAACCTTGCTTTCCCAAAGGATGACTTCCCTTTGCCTAGCATTGACCAACTTATTGATCTTACAACTAGACACAAGATTTTATCTCTCATGGATGGTTTCTTAAGATATAATAAAATATTGATTACCCCCAAGGATCAACATAAAACTTCTTTCATCACCCCATAGGGGAACCTTCTGCTATAAGGTCGTACCATTTGGTCTAAAGAATATTGGACCACCTTACCAATGTGTGATTACCTACATCTTCAATGATCTCATCTATAAAATCATAGAGGACTATGTAGATGATCTCCTTAGGAAATTCAAATATCATAAGGATCATCTAGATGCTCTCACAATCATATTCGAATGCCCAATCCATTTCTATTTCAGATTTAGCCCAAAGATATGTGTTTTAAAGGTCTTATTTGGAAAGTTTCTTGGCTTTATCATCTTTATTTGAGGAATTGAAGTAGACCCTACCTAATTTAAAGAAATTTTAGTGATGCCACCTATAACCCACCTTAAGCAACTCCATATCCTGCAGGGGAAGCTCCAATCCATTTATCACTTCATCTCTTGATTATCAGATAGATGTCAACTCTTTCACCATATTATCAAGAAAGATACATATTTTAAGTGGACTAAGGACTACCAATAGGCCTTTGATTCACTTAAAGAATAACTTCTTTCTCCACCCATTCTTACCCTACCTAAAGAGGATCAACTCTTCTACCTTTATATCTTCACCACTGACCATTCCTTAGGGGCAATGATCACTCACTGTAATGAATAAAAAAAAGATCAAGTTATCTACTACATAAGTCAAACACTTATAGAGTATGAAACTCAGTATACCCATTCTGAGAAACTTTGCCTTGCCCAAGTCTTTGTGGCTTCCAAACTTCATCATTACCTCCTCAATCACAAAAAATTCATTATCACTAACACTGACCCACTCAAGTACATGCACCATAAACCATACCAAAATTAGTGTATGGCTAAGTGGCTCATGCTCCTAGTTGAGTTTGGCCTTGAATTCCTCTAGCAGAAGTTTATTAAAGGGAGCTCCATTGCGAACTAATTGGTTGAAACTCCCTTACCAAACAACCAACTGATTCCTCTTACATTTTTGGATGAGTCCATCACAACTCTTTCTCAAGAAGACCTCACCTATGAAATGACCATGTTTTTTGGTGGCTCCAAATGCCATCATAATGGGAGTACCAGAGTTATTCTCATTCCCCTTGATGGTGAACCTCTTCCCCTTTCCTTTAAACTTGATTTTGAGTGCACCAATATTGTGGTTGAGTATGAATGCCTAGTAATAGGTCTCCAAACCATTCTAACCTTGGGAGTTAAACTATTAGTATCTTTGGTGATTCCCAACTTATGGTCAACTAGGTTAACGAATCCTACTAATGTAAGAATGATGTCTTGAAAAAGTACAAATAAATAGTAGAAGTACTCTTAACATCATTTGATCATTACCTTATCTAGTTTATTCCACGATCTACCAACAAGTTCATGGATACAATGGCTTCCCTTGCTTCCCAAATCCCATCTCAACCTGCTAATTTTAACCTCTTTGTCACCATCCACGGCTTTATCACACCCTTTTATATCCATTCTAACCTTCCTACCATTTGTAGTGTGGAAGCGTCTCCATTGGACATATAGTATGAGCAAACCTTCAACTACCTCAACCTCAACATCATTCTTCCCAACCTCTCTAGGAATGCCCGAATAGCCTTTGTCCAAAGTACCTCTTGTTATACCATACTAGTGGGAATCCTATACAAGTGTGGTTTTGACGGCCTCTTTCTCCATTGTCTATAGAGTCATGAAGATTCTCATGTTATCAAGGAAACACAAGATAAAATCTATGGGGGACTCTTTAGTGGTTTAGATATAGATAAACTTATCCTTCACCTCAGCTAATATTGGCCCACCCTCAACTAGGACTATTATGATTATGTAAAGAAGTGTGTTAAATCTCAACAACATGCCAATTTACATCACACACCTACCCATAGCCTTCAAGTATCCAAAGACTATTGGACTTTCTAACAATGGGGACTCGATCTCATTAGTGAAATCAAACCTCATTCTTCATAGCAACACCAATACATCATCATCACCACCGAGTATTTCACCAAATGGGTGGAGGTTGTTCCTCTCATCTCGACCAAATCCGATAAGATAGTCAACTTCATCAATCATCATATCATCTATCATTTTAGTGTTCTTGATAAGATCATCAACTCTAATGGTAAATATTTCAAAAATAAGTAAGTCTAAGGTCTTTGCAATGTATTTGGCATCAAATTAAGTTTTTCCTCAGCTTATCGTCCACAAACAAATGGATAGGTGTAAGTGTCTAACAAGACCCTTAATAAAATGTTTTTAAAGTAGTCAGTGTTTTAGGTTAGGATTGGCACTTGCAAATCCCTTTCACTTTATGGGCCTATTTCACTAGCATTCAAACCTTTACGTGTGTTACCCCTTTCTCTCTAGTCTTCAGAGTAGAGGCAGTCTTGTCTCTCGAAATTCATATTCTTTATCTTAACATATCCTTTCAAAATATAATTTTTGAGAGCGACTATCATGAAGAATGTCTAGCATGACTTGAGATACTTGATGAAAATCACCTAGAAAATCTTAACCATCTTCGTATCTACCAAGAGTAAATCAAGTGTGACTATAACAAGCACTTGAAAGAATGAGAATTCAATATCAGTGAACTTATCCTCAAGGAAAATCAACATATAACCAATATGGAGAAAAGTAAAAGAGGAAAGTTTACTTTTAATTGGCCTGATCCCTACATTGTAACCCACAAGTATGGATCAGGAACTTACAGTTTATCCTCTCTAAAAGGCAAACTAGAACCCAAACCTCTAAATTATTCTCATCTACATCCTTTATTTTGTTAAATAAGGAGGAAACTCACATTCTTGTCTAACTTAAGCTCACACTTGATTTATGAGAGTTTCACCTTTACTTACCTATCACTATCCCTTTGAGGACAATTAATTACAACATAAAACCACGTGATTAACTATCACAGTCATAGCCTAATATTAAATATGGGTACCATGGCTCTACCCATAGCATGGTTCTCATGGATACTTTTCATCTCTAATCAGATGGAATCCCATGGTCATTTTCTCTCAAAACCCTTTCACCTATCATTAAATTTTTGTGCTAAAAGTTTTTCCCTCATAAAGGTAAACTTCTAAGCCTATATAGATTTGTCTATGTCTAAACCTATCATCAAAATACTTTGGGATGCCAAAATATCACTTGGGTCACATGTCTCTAGTATTGCAGACTGCTCCCTTGAAGGACAAGTTCCCAACACTAAAATTGCTTACAAAGATAAACTACTTCCTTGAAGGATAGCTATGAAATAAACAAACCCAAACTTAGACCACTCCCTTCAAGGATGGCTAAGTCAAATTTATCAAAAGCAATCATTTGAAGCTTTTCACATCGATCAAATTAACAAACCTATCAAAATAATAACAATAAAGGACCCTATATCAAAATCAGAACAAGCTATCCCAAAAAAGCTTCAATTAGCTTTCATATCTTACATTAGTAGATTTCTAACATTGTTCATTTTATATCTTGCATGAAGACATGAACTTGTCTAATATGGTTCTTAGGTTACCTATAGAAGGGGAAAACTAACCCACATAAGGTTACCTTACTTATCACCCATTTACCCTTTACCTACCACCCATCCCCTTATACTGTCTACAAATCAAGGGATTATGAGGTTACTTGACACAATGTGATCAAGACACCTTTTTATCAACCAAAGTAGGCTAATTTGAAGCATTTGAAAGGTTTATGTTCTTTAAGCCAATCTAAATTTGGTTTTGTTTTGTCCTTACCAATGAAAATACATCATGTTTTTTTTCTTATCCTCTCATCATTGATTCATGTAGACATATGTCTCGTGATTCTTATCTCTTTTCCCACATCTAGTTTGTTATCTAATTTAGTTTATGTGCTTTCATTAACATCATATCATAAACCACATCAATCACCATAATCAAACCATCAATAACCATAAATAAGACATCATCACCATAATCAAAGGCATCATCACATCATACCATAAACCACATCAATAACCATAATAAAACCATCGATAATCAGATTCATGAAAAATAAACATCATCCATAATCCCTAAGCTACTAATTCCACATCTCATAAAGCAAAGGCATAATGCATAAAACATGTAAATCATGAATCACGAACCATTTATACATAAATCACATCTACATATCATCATAAACATCATAATATCATCATAAACATCATATACATCATGTCATAAAAATAAATAACACATGTAATAATGTATATCATCTCTCTCTCAAAACATGTACATCTCACTACATCAACACGCAAGTTGGTATCAAAATCATGTATACCTACATCATAACATATCATATCATGCCCCTAGGGCACCACTACACTAGCCCCACCTGCACTACCATTAGTATTTAGTTTTGATCCTCTTGGGAAACCTACCCATCCACCCACTAAAGTGACCCATTGACCTAGAGTCACCAAAACTACCCCACCTAATAAACTAGCTCTATACTCACCCCATTAGGGTTTCTCAAGACATAATGCTAAAACTATGGCCTCGTTATACCTCAATGCCTCCACTATGGACAAGTACTGTACCATAGGGATGGTACCTAGTGGTCCTATCACTGTTCCTCCCCTCTATCTCAAGGTGTCCTTCTCCTGGGTCACCAAGCCTAGTGAGGTCCTAGCTTGATCCCTCTCACCTATAATGGTAGAAACCTGACCCTATAATGTCACAATTTGGCCCTACAATGTGGCCACCTATCCCTGTAAAACTATAATTTATGCCTATGCATCATCCAGTGTTGCTCTTGCCTATCTATTTGGGCCACCTCCCTATACCTATACCTATGGACCCCCACCAGTTGGATCCACATCCATGGGCTACTGGCCCCCATCATCCCACCAAAAATCAACTATTATATAAAGGGCCTGGTACTATACCAAATAGCCATCAATAAAATTGACATCATCAACCCATGTTCTAAGAGTTAGTTCTTCACGATCTAAGACCACCTCCTTTGGCTATGTCTTAGGTAATAAAATCTAGGAATCCTCCCTCTTGTACCTCAAGAATGGACCTATAATCCCTTGCACTAGGCCAAACTACCTTTAAACTCTATCAAATGGGCTGAGATTAGTCTCACTATCTCTCCTCCCATAGATCCATCTCTAGCTTTGCAATGATAATATATGATAGCTATAGAGGGCCCATATCAGAAACCCAACATATGACTTCCAAACCACACCACCCATAACCAAGCCATCTAATATATCTCTAAACTAGTCGATGTCCCTCACACCTCCTCCAACTCATGTGAGTGCATAGTCAACCCTCTCACATAAAATGCCAAATCACCAACTCGCTAGAATGCATGGAAAGCATGGAAGTCATATTACAAAAAGTAAAAATGAACTTTCATTTTCACTTTTTATGTTCTATGGTTATATGGTTTCTCCTTAACTATCGATGATCAGGGTGACCATTGATGGTTGACCTTGGGACCCTTGACTGTCGATAGTTAAGAAACCCATATTTAAAAAAAAATTAGACACCCACATCTAAATGTTAATTTTGTGGAGACTACCCTTCTCCCACCTAAACTTTTAGAGATTACACTTCTCCAACCAACCATTAGACCATGTCCTCCTTGATGTTGGCTATTTTTGGCCCAAATGTTTGCATACTCTATGACAACCTTACCTGGTATTTTTGATCGCACTGACCAACCTTGACATATTAATCATTTGAATTTTTACCACATCATACACAACCAAACCATTTGTGTTTTTCAAAGGAGCACTTCCTATCTTGGATACCTATTGAAACACTGACCCTATCTAGAAGACTTGATAGGGATGACTCGATTAACTATGCCTAACATTATGGCTTGATCACCCCATCACCATTCCTTCTAGAACTAACCTTATTTTGACCAACATTGGCAATCTTCATCTGTGCATGATCTCAACTATCAGACTTAGTCACATTTTGTGTGCATGTTTGTGCTTTAAATTCCCAACCACCATTTTATCACCAACCTCGTGACTCACCATACACCACTTATCCAACCCTATCTCAATTTTGGTTTCACCTCATTGACTCCTAGTTTGAGGGGGAACACCTCCTCCCATACTCAGAGCAACTAGACATTTGACGAAGCGATCCATTTTTGTTTTGTAGCTTGTTAATTAATAGTTGAATAATAAAAAGGGGAAAATTGTAAACACTAGAAAATCACACATAATGGTTCTAGATGTCAAAATGCCTCAAGATTCCCTAGGGACCACCTAACCCTTCTTGACACATTGACTCACCTATCAGACCATGCATCTAGTTAGATACTAAGCTAACTAAACTCACCAATTCACTAACTTAACTATTAACCCAACCCCTTTTAACTCACCTTGACCAATATTCCTCTAAATCCTTCATCGTCAACGGTCAGCTTGACCACGGACGGTTAGGCTGACCATCGATCATTAGGTCTTCTTCATTCTTATACAAATACCAGCTGTGTACAAGATAACATGACACAATTAAATATGTTTTATTTGTTCATTGCTAACAAACTCCTAAACATCAAAATTAGCAAGCCAACCTCTTAGGGAACCTTTTATCTTCCATCTCTCTTTACCTATAAAAGGAGGGGAGTAGGAGGTGAAAGGGATCCATCATCCAAGCATTCTAGCTCAAAGTTATTCAAGCTTTTCAGCCAATCTTATTTTAGTAATTCAACAACAATAATAGAGATCAGAACCTCTATTAAAATTGCTCTTGAGGCAAAGTACTATTACTCTATCAAAATTGTTCCAGCCATCAACCATTAGGCATTTAGCAAGCAATAGGTAAATTTGTATTTTAGTCTTGTTATTCTAGTTTCTAACCTCTCTCCCCCATTAGACATGTTTTGCATCTTGATTTCTAAGTCCTAGACCCTTAACAAACCCTTACTTGATCATTGATCTATTCTACAACTCTTTTTTGAACACTTCCAAAATTCCACAAGTAACCATTGATGGCCAACACAACTACTGATGGTCACCTCCAACCATCGACAGTTACCCAACCACCAATGATCAGCTCAACTGCTAATGGTCAGCCCAACTTCTTATGGTCATTATGGTATGAAATAACAAGAAGTTATTTTCAAACCCTTACCCCAACCAAATCTAACTTTACGTGTCCCTATTTGCTCATAGATTCCTACCTAATTTTATAAACTTGATCGGATCTATTTTAGCACTAGTAATGACCTTTTATTGCTATATTTAGTTATTTTCTCTAATAAGCATCTATTTTTTCTTATAATTTATTTTAGTTCCTTTCTGTTATTAGATGTAAGTACTTTACTTTTATCTCTTTCACCTTAATTATTATCAAAGAGTGGATTGATAGGCTCTTAGCAAGCTCATGCTTCTTGGATCTAGCTCATGCTAGGTAGTCCACCTAACTATCTTGCTAGCAACCCCTTTTGTTAGTGCTTTCTTATTTATAGGTTATTCCTTTCAAGACAAAGAGGAGATCTCCATACTCGTCTAGATTATGTGCGCATCAACAACCAGGTTCTTCTACCACACCCTTATTACTAGTTTCTTACTTGCTTCCTTTCATAATAAATATATAGAAATTAAGAAAAACAACTTTGTCTCCTTCCATAGTAGAAACCACATATTCAACTTCTTCAATCGTAACTACTTTAATAAGACATATTATCCTCAAGAGTGATAGTCTAAGGAATCAAATCCAAAATATTGTTAACCTATGTACCATTATTAACATCTTACTTAGTAAACAAATTATTGAAAAAAGTAATGGCTTTTTCCTCAATAAGTACAAAATCAGAAGTGATTTCCCAATTATCTTTAACAATTGCATCGATTCTATTAGAGTATCTATGTTTAAAGGTAGACAAATGGAAAAAATTTATATTATGGTCCCCTTATTTCAACCACAATGCTCTATATTTCTATATCCAAAATGTCTCCTCCTAAGCATTAATAGAATGATACTCAGAAAGAATATTTTTTTGCTTCCAATACAAATTGTGATTCATACCACTAGTTTCATCTTATTTTTCAAGAATAGTTAAATCTTCTCTAATTTTCTTCTTCTTCTAAAATATATTACCAAAGACATATATATTCCATTTTTTGAGCTAAATTTAAATTCTTAAGCTTCTTAGCAAGTTTGAACATTACCGACCAAAAAATTGGAATTCCCCATCATTCCTTAATTATGTCTTCTAAATCAGGATGGAACAACCATATTTTCTCAAACTAAGAGGAAATATTACGCTTATTAAACTCAAAATCCATGTTAAGCACTAAAGGATTGTGATCTAACCTAGTTCTAGGAAGAGAGGAAAGACAATGATTATGATCCAAAAACCAAGTAGAAGAAAAAAAAATCTATTAAAAAAACTAGGATTAGATGTTATCATAACTATTTATTTATCTAATTAAAAGTAGATTAATTCAATTCCACATCTAACAAACCATTAACAAATAAAATATTAGTAAAATCATCCATAATTCTACTAAACTACCATCTCCCACCTTTTTTCCAAAGGAGGAGGGGTATTGAAATCACTTGTAATAATCCATCTTAAATTAGGATAAGTTCTTTGAAATGTAGAAAGTTCCTCCCAAATTTTCCTTCTACCAATGTAATTTCTTGAGGCATAGATATTAAAAAAAAAAAACCTAAAATTATGCATAGTATTAGTAAAGAGAATAACTAGATGATGATTATTTGAAAGTAAAATATCACCTTTCAAAAAAAATTGATCCTAAAAAGTGACTAAACCTCTCGAATCCACATCCACATTGACCGCATAGGCCAAATCATTTCTTCAAATTCTACTACCAACTTCTAAAATCAGATTACCTAACATTTTTTTTCTTGAATAACAAAAATCTTAGGTTTATGGTTATAGATTAGGTATTTTAAAAATCTATGTCTAGTAGAGTAATCAAGACCTCTTATATTACATGATATAAACACCATTTAGAATAATAAATAGAGGTTAAAGATAATGCTAATGTCATCTAGTCTCCATCAATAATCTATTTCTCAGTTGACTTAAGTCTAGACTTTTTTCTGCTAGATTTACCAACCTTCCTAACCAAACACACATCTGTAGACTTTGTTATGTTGATGATCAAAATAATCACGTTAATGAATCAATCCTTTTAGCTATCACAAAGGTTAAGATGGAATCATATCTAATCTAATAGGTCATGAATGATCATATAGATGTGAAGGATTTTTTTAATTGTTCTGAGAAATAATAAGTTAAATAATGATCAATATTATATTATAATTCAAAAATTAAATATCACTTAAATCAAATAAAAATTATTAAATTATGATTATATAATCTAACATATCTGACATAGAAAGTCTATGAAAGAGATAACCTCTTAAAGGAAAGATTTCGAATCCTTCGTATTTCTATTTTATCAATTTATTTATGATCTTTCGATATCTCAGTTAAGCTCAAAAAAGTCCAAAACAAAAAACAAAATGAACCAAAAGATAAATAAAATAACTAAAAATAAAAACCGAAATAAAGACTAACATTACTAATTAATAATATAGCTAAATAAGAAATAAACTATTCAAAACTAAAAACAAACTACATAAAAATAACCTACAAAAAAGATGAAAAAAATGTACAGTACTTTAATATAATCAATATTAATAAAAAAATTTAAGTTTAAAATGAAGATTAATCTAAGAATTTAAATAAAATAAAATGTTGATCTAAAGACACAAGTAAATCTAATTAAAGATAAATAAATCAAGCAAGTAATTGAATCAAAACACTTAATCTAACCAAAAATAATCAATTGATGGTTCTAGATTAACAGACCTAAAAGAAATAAAATAATGATAAATTAAACTTAAGACAATCAAAAGTAAATTAAAAAAAAATACTGAAATGAAATGTAAATATAATAAGAAATGAAGTTAAATTAAAATAACAAGAATCTAATGCTTTATATAAGATGAAAATCAAATCTAAACTAATACAAACTAAAGAAATAAAAGATGAAACGAGAAATCTAAACCCAATGAAAAGAAAATAGAAACTAATCTAAATAAAGACTAAATCAAAAATAAAATTAGATTGTGAGTCTTAGAAAAGAGTCATCTTATCAAAAAATAGAATAAAGTTTTATTGAGGAACTAACTTTAATACAAAATATCTTTGAAATGATAACTATTGTAATTTTAAAAGATTAATAAAGTGTTCAACAAGGCAATGCAATCATTATTATTCAGGTTAATTACTTCAGATTCTACACATATGATTGCATATATGTAATCATCATAATATATTAGACTTAATATACTTCAGATAATCAATTTATAAATTAAACAAAAAACTTAGATATACTTACATTGCTTAAACATATTTCTTAACCATCATAAGATGTATTATTGATCTATCTATAAAGGTTTCATTATCTCAGAGATGTTACACAAAAAAGAGAATAATGATTGACTTTAAAATAACTTAGAGTCTTCAAAATACTTGTGTAATGTTTCTCCTTCTATAATGTAACTTTAATCTCCTTTTAAACAATATCCTCAAGATATGATCAAGAAAATAAGTTATAACTAACTTTAATTAGTTATTTGTTCACTTTAATTAGCTTTAAGAAATTCAATTAGCTAATTATAATTTGACTTCAAATTCAATACTTTAATAAAGTCTTAATATTAAGAAAAAAAATAATATATCAAAAACATCTCTAAAGGGTGGGGGCCCTCTCGTCATTGCAATAATAAAAAATAAACACTTAAATATGACAAATAAAACAATAAATATAGTAATTTAGGTAAAATTAATTACCATAATTATTGATTCCATATGCATTTTACCATATCATTCAATAAAATATACAATACTACATAAAGTACCAACTTGTTGTCATGTATCCACAAAAGCCAAAATGCAAAGTATCAACATATTCAAAATATCAAAGTATCACCCACAACAAATTAAAGTATCAAGTTTTAATGAGAAAATAAATTAAGCAAGATCCCACTCATCAGCAGTATCTAAAAGTAATTCAATCAAAGGATGACCTTTATCTATCATATATTCAATATATTCCATTGTAGTTTTAGGAAACTTAACCAATTTTGTGTCCAACTCATTGCCCTCATCATCTATCTCCAAATTTATCTTTTTAACCATCTTAGCAATCAAAGGAAAATATGAAACTGGAAGACTAATTGCACACTTTTTAATAATAGAAGATGCATGCCTATCATGTTCATATGAATAAGGTGGAAAGTGATCAAGACTTAATTTAGGACACTCTACATGTCTACTTATTAGTTCTAGTGAGGGAACTTTAGTATTCAATGACAAAAGAATGCAGATGAAATTTTATAATCATTTAGAGTTCATTTTCAAGAGTAGGTGATCTATGCTCAAGATAATTATGGATCTTAGACTGTATGGCAGTATGTATATAGTGAAAATAACCACTTGGAATTCCTTATCCATGAGGATGAGATCTCTAAGAGGATTAATCCAACCTCTATTTTTGTACACATAAGCAATATTAGATGGAAAATAATTCAACACATTTCAAAAATTAGGGTCACTAGCAATAAAATTAATGGACATGCAAGTACCATGGTTAAAATGTCTAGGACAAGTTCTATCACCCCTATGACCATAAAAAAATTGACCTCTATGAGCATGCCTTTGTGGAGGAGTAGCTTCTCTCCATTGATTATTATGATGTCCCCAATTATTCCCATTTAAATGATGTGAATTTTGAGGAGTCTAACTAGACATTTTTATACTAAAATGTAGGACATTAAATCAAAATCAAAACTCTGATTGTACTTCAAATCCTAATTTCTCAATGTACAATGAATTCACAAAAATATATCATTGTTACAAATAAACTATCAACACTCAAATCTAGTAAACAAATGAAAGAAGATCATGTAAACTATTTCTATCAAAAATAACGAAAGATATGATTGAAATTTGAATTTTATTTCAACCCTGCTACTGATAAAAATAACTTAACCTTTTATTTTTGAAACAAAAAGTAAAATATATGAATCCGAATCCATGTAACTTTGTTCTCAATGAATTGCATATATTTTGCCAAATAAATCTCTTGTTTCAAAATAATAACCACATAGATGACTGAAGCCTTATAACATCCATGTTATCAAACAAATTTTATATCACCAAAAAGATGCAAAGAGTTACTATAATTTTACAAATATTCTCCCAAAAATATCTTTACAAAACAAACTATTAATGCATGATCGGATAACATTCAGATGTTCAAACTTTGTTCAAAATAATAAGTTCTATATAGTCAAAGTTCAATGATAGTGTCATTAAAACTATTCATCATATATCCATTATATATTGTTAGAACCCAAATGCAATCTGATAGTGAAGTGAATAAGGACAAAAATGAAGTTTACATAAATCAACTTATGAATACTAGAATGTAAATAAAAAAATAAGTTGTAGAAAAAATAGTAATTTATTCAAAAATTTACCCAATTTGCATTCATCTATGACCCCATTAGAGCATTCATCTATAACTTCGTCAGAGCATCCATAGGATAGTGTTATTGTATGTGAATGAAAAACTTAAACTAGCCATTCAAATATTCATGTTGAGCCATCATAAAAAGAATATTTATACAAAATGTAATCATATTTTTATAAACTTATCACTGATTGACAACCCAAAATTGATTCTGTAACTCAAACAACTTATACTCAAACAACTTCTTATCACAAACTAGAATATGCATGTAGGAGGAATGAAACCATATATTATATTGAAATCTAAATCTTATGCCAAATTAAAAGAATGAAAATAGAGACAATCATTCTTATTATCACGTTGTCCCAAATACTTTTATGTAAAATATGTTTATTTTTGTATCTTTTCAGACTTATAATCCATTTTAATAAAAAAATAAAAGATATATTATCATGATTTACTTCGAAATACCAACACCTAAAACACTATTTGAAAGATTATTAAAATACATGCACATGTAGACTTCAACCATTGAGTCAAAGGATTAGGAATCTTTCATGAAATTGTCATCTACTGTAGCTATAAATCCAGAAACCTAGAACCGATATCAACTAAAAACCTTCAAATTTATAAATGTCTTCCAACTGAACACCATCATACTTGGCATGCATTATATTTTCACAAAACCAAATCCCAAAAGCCAACTCATGAATTTATATCTATTTGAAAACAAACTTCAAATACATATGAACTTTATTGTTCTATTCCATAATGTCATGCAAGCAAAATAAAAATAAATGTGTTGACATTATCATTTGAACAGTCAAACAAATTATAATTTTCCATGATAATAATAATTATGATATATTTGACATATATTACTTGTAAATAAAACCAAATGTACAAGGCTATTCCAAGCTCAATCCCTTTCTTCCCTTTCACCAATAGAGCTTTGCTTTAGTGTGAAAGCTTGTAAAATGACTAATCAAATATAAATGACCACCCTTTTGTGTTTTCTAGACTTGCATTAACAACACATGAATAAGTGTTAAATCATCATTTGTTATTAACTCTACCACCGACTAGTTTTGTGGGTCAGCAAAATTTAACACATCACTACCAAACATAACAATTACTAACCTTCTTTCCAATGTCTCACCAATTATCAAAAATTAATGCACGTACCTCAATATTTACTACAATGTAATCTCTAGGCTTTGAACGGATCCCAAAAAATCTTGCACAAAATCTGCACCTTAAAGCATTAACTTCACATTAATCAAAACCTCCATGGTGGCACCACCACTATACCTGAGTTGAGTTTAACCTTGATTTCGAACCATAATCTTAATTATGATCAAAATAAAACATTGACTTAATCACTTAGCAATTATGCCATGATAACTATATCATCTTATAACTTAAGCCTTTCAATTTTAACATTTAAGTCTTAGGTATTTATTTGAATTCTTAAGCAATATTAAAGTTTAGTGTATGTGTTTAAGTCTTCAATCTAGCACACAACACTTATAGCTATTGTCTTTAGACACTAATCATCTATTCCAAATATATTGAGTTACATACTTACAGTTGTACATATAAATTAAATCATTAAGAAAAAATTATATATTAAAAATATATGAGTATTATAATATAGTCCCTCTTAAATTTATGATTTTTAAATTTATACTCTATAGATATTTAGAGTTTCTTTTTTATTTAATTTGTAATATATTACCAAAAAAAAAAAACATAATAGATACCATCAATTTTAAGGGGGTTGTTATCCAATTGATAATTTACTTGTGTTAGGTGTTAAATCTTCATCAAAGCATACATTACTTCATTAATTGCATGAGCAAAATGGTAGACATTAATATATTGGGGATCAATTTTTATGATTTCCTTTCCCTTGTCCTTTATAGGAGGTGACATCGATGTTGGTGCCAATAATGCTCCCGGATCTAAATTAACTAAGGAATCTAGCAGTATGGTTTGTAAGTCAAACAATAGCATTTTTTTAGTATGACATTTTTCATTTGAGTGTCACTTGCTCTTGTGTATATCGTGACACTTTTTTGTGTTTTTATGTAGGCTATTATCTAAAAAATCTTTCTTCAATTCCAAATTTTACCAAAAAGGCATGCATTGGTATAATCTTACATTGTTTGGTTCCAATCGTAGTATAATGGACACAATTTTTTAAATTGAATACCATAACTCTTCACACGGTACCTAATATTCTCCTTGATGGTCTCTACAAAATTGTCCCATGATTTCTTTGGCAACTTATGTGATATCTCACCAAAACATATTTGAGGACATTATGATACTCATCATTTTTAACATGTAAAGAAGTTCTCAAGAGTACAAATGTGATATTTTCATTGTCAAAAAATTTATTTACAAAGAAATACAATTCCATTTAGTTAAACCATTTGTTTACTTGATGATTTACATTTATAAAAAGGAATACAAAAACTGGCTTGTACCTTAAAAAGTGTCAAGCCCACGAAGTTTTTTTTTGGTGATAAGATGAGGACTAAAAGCTCAATTTGTATAGTAATGTTGGAGAAGTATGCCATCATATCATGCCTTTATTTTTCATGTACTTTGTTGAGAAACAATTAGAAATGATATGTTGTTCACTCTTTTTCTATCCAAGATTGTTTGGACTGACAAGAAAGTCAATCCAAATCTTTGTGTTTCTCAAGCTTTTGTTTGACATGCTCTAACCTCTTTCGATGAAATATAAAAGAATAGAACAAATTGCTTTGATATCATTGACCCCATTTATTTATTTAGTTTGATTGAAACCTTGTTTTTTATATGAATTAAGTATACAAAATACTTCTTCAGCGTAGTGTCAAGATATGGTGGAAATAACATTAAGTTTGTAAAAGCATAATATATTATAAGAATCATTAACCAAATCAAGGAAATTGATACAACATATAATTCTAATATAATGTAATGTAAATAAAGCTTTATTAAAACTAAAAGTAGCATTAAAAAAAAGGTAACAATTTCTAAGAAGAGATGTGAAGCTATAACAAATAATAATATCTAAGTAGAGATATGAAACTATTATTTTAATTTTTATATTTAAATACTAATTTTTCTATATCTATTTTAAAAATATATATAGAAAAAATAAATAAAACAATTTAATTTAGAATTAAAAAATTTATGTAACAAATATTCTTCTAAACAATCATTTTTTTTTTAATAACTTCAACTTATTAAAATACACAAATATAAATTTATAACTTTTTAATATATGTTTATATTTTTAAGTATACATTTTCAAAATATTTGGCAACATTTATTTTCCCTCGAAACTTTAATCAAATAATTCCCATGACATATAAAGTAGTGCACTTCATAAACTTCAAAACACATAATACAATTCAGTCAAATCAAATTAAGAAAAAAAGGGTCTGGACTGTCACTGGATCACCTCAACAATCGCAATATCAAAATGTATGGCAATGACACAGACTTGAAGATACAATAATAAAAGAAGTCGTTGCAAAAGAATATCAAACTTTATAATATTCATTCGTTTTATAAATAAATGGAGACAAAGGTTCGAATCGAATAATAAATGAACACGTTAAAAATTTAACAGATCATTCATAATTCAACAATATTTCATGCTGTAATAATTGAACATGTTAGAAATTTAAAACATTTTTTCTAGATGCTTCTGATTGTTTGTTCGTTCATATATTTTATAACGACGAATGGACTATAGCGTTTGACTGATTAAATAATAGAATGGTCACACGTTTTTAACCGTTGACGATGCTCATAAAAATCATAAAAATGATGAATGAAGAAGTTACATAATCTAACTCTGCAATGGGGCATTGGCACAGATAAAATCAACAAAATTTATTGGATAAATCATTGTGTAAATATTTTTTAATAAAATAATAGTTGCGGATGTTACAAGTAGAAGTATCAAGAGATCACATGAATTTGGGATTTTTGATTTTGTTAGAAATCAACTCTTTTTTGTTCCTCCACGTTTGTTTGAGCTCCTAATGATAATTATGTCATAAATATTGGTAGTCAAAAGAATAAGGGCAAAAAAACGTGGTTGCATTTTCATGGGGGCAATCCTAGCAATATTCTTTTAAATGTAAGTACATACCACGTAGCCCCTTAGTTATGGTCTGCTAGTTATCTCCTATAAGATTTGAACATGTGATCTCCCTTCCAAAAATATACGTTCTTCACCATTAGACCAACTCAAATGCCCATATAAATTAAATTACAATTAAATTAAATAATAATATACAGATCAAGTGGCCCCTATTTGACCATTAGGGAAAAGAATGGCAGTGGAGAGAGAGGCACTAATTTATCCAATTTATCAAACACATCCTCCTCCTAATCATCATTCATTTTCATCTTTCTATGTGGCATCTTCTCCACTTCATCTTTATATTTCCCTGTAGGATGAGGCATTGAGGGGAAAGTTGAGGATAGCTTTGGATCCTCTCATTTTAAAAGTGACGCGGTCATATGCGACAATAGCAGCCTCAATGGTGTCAAAAGTGCCCAGTGAAATGTGGGCTCCTTGCTTTGAGGGATCCCTAATCTTTTCAACGAATTTACCCCATGGCCTCCACTGCACTCCTCTGTAATTGTCACAACCTCTCTTCCCGCATTGTGGACTCGTGCTCATACTCTAAGTTGATTTGGACCTCATTTAATATTTTATTATCGGAATGAGTTGATTTCAAAGGTCTATCATGCCATCAATGGGAAATCGTGAAAGCAAGGTATTATTCAATTAAAGTTATTTCTTTTCGTAGAAATGTATATATGCAACATTGTCATGTATGTGAATGAGAAAAATTTAATGGGATGAATATTTAGTCTTTTCTGTTACTCTCATTACAAAAATAATTAATCACCATACAAAAAATAGTTTTATAATGAATGGATTTAATATTTGATGAGAATATTATCAGTTTGATAATATTAGAATATACCAAAGGTTATTTTAATTAATGAAAGGAGTTTTTCTTTTTTTTAAATTTTTTTTCAAATAAATTATATTATTTTAAATAAATTTAAGTTTATTAATTATATTTAGTTATACCTAAATCCATATACTACAATATTAAAATAAGACTATTTTAACCTAAGCCTACACCCTAACCAAAATCCACCACGTATACAATTTAATAACGCATAGTTATTGACCCTTCCACCACGTCACATGGAGGGAACAAAAATAAACTTAGTTATGACTAACCTTCTTTATGTTTGAATTAACCCACTCCACCTCCGCCCACTTAAACTCATGCAAAAAGCTTGGAAGAACTGCCATGTCAACCACATAAGGATTAGTTAAAAACCATTAATGAAGGAAAAAGAGCCAATCAGGAACATGAAGTGAGGAGAGAATCTAGGAAGGAAAATTTGCATGAATAATATTATAAATGCATGAGGATTGACATGCCAAGGGAGGAGGAACTGACGCCCGGAGCAAAAGTAAAATGGAGATCAATGCATTGGAAAGAGGATCAAAGCTTGGAGGGAGAACAATAGAGAGGATCAACACTTAGAGAAAAAGGGAGCAATAGAGGATCTTCACCTTCTTCATTACCTCCACACAATCCTTGTTATCTCCACACCCATTTGAAAACAACACTACCACCATTATTTTATCTTAGGTATTTTAATTCAAGCAAAAACACATTCCATTTCACTCAAGAATTTCAACGGGCTCAGAAAACCCCTCTGCATTGTCAACAGAAAGAGCTGGGCACAACCTAGAGGAGATTACACTCCCTACAGTCGATTGAAAATGTTTGAGATGCAAGTTAACACGGTATGAACCTGTTACCTTACTTGTCTATTTTATCCTCCATATATATATATATATATATATATATATATTCCCCACACACACACATATCAACTAATATAACGAACTAGAGGGAGTCATTTATTCCTTTATATATATATATATATATATATATATATATATATAAATGACTCCCTCTAGTTCGTTATATTAGTTGATATGTGTGTTTGTGGGGATAGGAGTGAGAGTATACCCATACATTTATATATTGTATAAATGTTCTCTGATATACCCATGTGTAGCCATTATCAATGTTGGTATTTTTTATCACTTGTGTTTAGTCCCGCCTAAGTTGTGTATGTTATTGGAGAGACTACTTCATAATATGAGAGCCAATTATTAACAATAATGTTGAGTTCATTTTTTTTTTATAAAAGATTTTATGTCTATTCAATGCAATATCAGATTCTTTATATTGGCCTCGATCGGCAATAAACATTAACATGATCTCTAAACCTGGTTCGGTGAAAAGAGTAGAATATAACATTAAATAAATGAGTTTTAATTTCTATATACCTAGTTTATAAATTTATGAAATACATTTGATCTAGCCTATAAAGTTACATGCGTAAAATTAGATTGTAAGAATATTGATTTTATACTCGAGTACATAGAAAACTATTGATTTTTTTTATAATTATATTGCATAGTTGAAAAATTTATTAAGAAATTATTCATTTATAGAATTTGTTGGAATACGATTATAATCCATTTTATAAAAGATCTTAGAAATTATTATATTAATTTACATTGCTCCTAAAAATGATTAAAATATCTATTTTTATTTCGTGCTATATTGGAAAATAAAATCTTCTTTTATCATCATTAAAAAAAATAGTATGATAATACATATATTCTTCACTTAGGGTTGAACCCTCAATTACAAACTTTTATTTCAAACGTATAAAGGATTTATTTAACATTAAATTCAAGTTCAATATAACATTGTTAAAACTCCTTGTGTATAAGTTATCTTCTAGAAAAGTTTACCAAAGTAGACTAAAAGTATAATTGTCCCAGAAAATAATGTTGTTGAAAATCGATGTCACTAGAAGATCATGTTATTGATTAATTTATACCCTTCTACTCAAGAATTTGATTTAAAAAAATAATAGAATAATTTACTTCAAGTATTCTTTAATTTTCAAATCTCAACTTAGACCAAGAAATTAAGGTTAAATAAAACTACACAACATTTGGTATAAGTGGTGCTTCTAGCTCACATTTATGGGTAATGCCATCATGCTTGAGCTACTACATTCATAACCTAACACAGCTACAATAATGACATCTGAGCATCATCCCTATAAACCATCAAGAAGAAATAAGGATCATGTCGTGTCATTAAGACCAAGGGGTAGGATAATTCATTTTGATCAACAACACTAATTAAGATTGTTGTACCCTAAAAATGTCATTCATTTTTGGGACAAAATTTAAGCTATTTTGGTCTTGCAAGACAAAATTATCTCTTTTAATTTCAAAAAATTATTCTAAAATTTCAAAATCAGGAATTATTCAAGCTTTTTTAGCTAAAGGACTAACATGTTCAACAGGTTCAAAGGCTTCTACAGGTGAGTTCAATCAAAAGAACAAGTTTCCAACACTTAGTCATTTTCAGGACTGGTTCAACCAAAAGAATCTATCGACAAGCTTTTATGCAATGTTTGAACCATTGAACCATTGAACCTTGAACCATTTTTAGTTCAACAGGTTCAAAGGTTCAACGACGTTAGCAGGTTTCAAGAATTTTTTTGTCAATCAGTGCTTTTGTCAAGGTTCAAAGTTCAATTGATTTAGGCTCAACAGCTTCAAAACACTTATCAAAGAGAAGAAATAACGAACCATTGAACCGTTGAAACACTCAAGTTCAAAGGTTCAATGGGTTCAAAGGTTCAACAGGTTCAACGACGGCAGGTTCAACACAGTTTGTCTCAAAGAGCTTGTTTCAAGCGGTCAATAGAAACGAAGGAATGAACCGTTGAACCATTGAACCAAAGTTGGTTCAATCGGTTGGTTCAAGTGATAGGTTCAAAGGAGTGACCCAAAAGTCAAAGAGACAAGTGCCCTTGTAGAGGAAATTTCATGGCAAAAGTGACTAAGGAAAGCAAAATCCTGAAATAAAAGCCCATCAAAGCACAACGGATATTGCCAATTATCATCTTCCGAGCCCCATTTTACTTTGTTTCTAAGAGCTATGGAAGTTGCCACCTGTCCCTTGTAAGAGAAGTGGAACACGACAAGTGTCTGCATCTGCATGAATCTAAATAAGTTCCAAGTGTATCTACAATGTTTCTAAATCATGGTGGAAGCCACCACGTGTCATCTTTCGTGGGACACTCAAAAGGCCTCTAAAGCCTCTACAAGTTGAGCAGATGCAGCCACGTGTCCTCATCTATTTCACACTGCATGCTGCCATGTGTCACATGTTGAGATCAGCAAAAATTTGACTAAGGCAAAGCCAAAGGACAAATAGCCCTTGCAGAGGGCAGGTGAGGGGCAAATGAACCGATTCAAAGGCCGAACAAGCAAAGGCAGACACAAAGAATTCCTTCAAAAAAGTTCTCATAGCAAAGTTGTAAAGAAACAATTCCTTCAGATAAATTGTCTGAAAGAAATCCTTTAGACTTTTTGTCCGAAGGAAAAAGTCCCCCGAACCCACCAAGTTACCACGTGTCACTTATCAAAATGTAGCGGAAGCCGCCACGTGTCGTCTACCGAGACACAATTTCAAAGCAGCAGAATGTGCCACGCATCGCCTTCAAAACTCTATGGATATTGCCATGTGTCATCTTTCATAGGAAACTAATATGAGTCCGAAGACTTTTAAAAGAGAAGCTAAAGCTTGATGGAAGCCACCACGTGTCGACATCCACAGTTTTTCCCTTTGGTTTCTTTATTAAGTAAGGATTGTGGCAGACCCCCAGTAAGCTACTAAAGTATGCGAAGTGTGCCAAGTTTCATCCTTCGCAGGATTCTCAAAAGATAAGCAGAAGCTGCCATGTACTCCGTTATAACTCTGTAGAGTGCAACAAGTGTCTGTATCTGCATCCTTGAGTTTCTTACAATTTTTAAAGCTCCTTTCAAATAAGCATCTCTTAGAATCCCATGGATATTGCCAAGTGTCCTCACCTATTTTGCAATGGAACTTGCCACGTGTCAATTATTAAGATCAATGGAAATCGACCAGAGAGCAAGATCTGATTGAATCAAAGACCCGATTCAACAGCCAAAAAAGGAGGAACGATGAAGGACCAGAAACACTCACGCATAAGATATGCTTCTAGAAGCAAACCGCCAAGTGGACATTGGAAGATACAAACATTCAATGGCGTGACCCATTTCTTTGCATTGAGAAAAGTAAATGGGTAAATACGCCTGATTCCAACATATCTTCTTGACATAATTTAATGCAACATGATGTGTTACTGCTCCCAAGTCTTTCTTGGAGGGCTATATATTGGACTCTCTCTTATTGTTTTAGGGATCTCTCTCTTTGTTATCAGAAACAAAAACTTTGCCTAAATTGAAAGGCATTACTGAGACTTTGAGCTCAAATTGTTCATCATATTTCTTTGTTTAAACCAAAAAGCAAGTTACTTTCAGACTTTGTGCTATTATAGCTTGTATCATTCTAGAAGATTGTTCTTATGTCTATTTCCTAAATGTGTTCTTGTTTATGCAATTTAACAAGCAGAGCTAGTAGAGGTGACAAAGAAGGTGTCTTGAAGCCAGTTACTTTAAGACTTTGTGCTGTCGTAATTGTCTTCAGTATTCCACTCTTTGGCAGTTGAGGTGGAGACTTTGTGCCTCATTTCATCCTGATGTGTTACTATACCCTGTTACAGTTACTTGTCATCACCAAAAAGATTCCTTTTGTCTGCTGAACAACACTTCTAAAAAAAGAGGAGTGTCTTCTGTCATTTCATTAGGATTTTTCCTTTGATTCATGCACATCATCTCTAAAAAAAGAGAGATAGATGGTTTATCCTACCCTTGAGTGTTATTTTTTGTTTATATATATATATATATATTATATAGTTCTTGCATATCTACAAGGAACCTCCCTTTGATGAGAGGAGAGATTAGTCCCCTTTTGATGTGGTAAACTTGCACATTTGGCTGACCAATCTTCTTGCTGTGGTTGATTATACCTATTTTGTTTATCAGTACGCTGATTGACAAAATATTCACCCAACAGTTTTTGGCAACTCCGCTGGGGATGTTATGTGCATTCTGAAGCCTCAAGTTTCAGATTGAAGCAGTCCCTATCCTTATCCATTATATACTATGCTGACTCCACTCCATTTCTGTGTCTTACCCATTATCATTATAGCCTTACCATCTCCCTCCACCTTCACACCAAATGGAAAAGAAAGTGTAGTTTAAAGCCTCAAGCTTTAAGCTAAAGCAAGGTCAATTCTTTTCCATTTTTATTTCACAACCTGGTAGATTCAAGGTATACATGAAGCCAAAGGGATAAACATATTGTTGACCTTGTATTTGAGTTGGTACAACAAAGTAATTTTGATTTGTTTCCTTCACCATCTCGTCTCCAACGAACTAAGAGATTTTCTCTCACTAAATTCAGGTCTTCATTACCAAGTGAAACATCTACTTCTACTGTTAATAAAGCTTTGCCAATAATTACCCCTTTGAGATTTGTTATTCCTCCTTTTCATTGTCATACAATGGCAGTTCAAGGCCCCTGGGGTAATTATTTTGGCCCTCTCAATCTTACTCCACCTCCACATGAGTTCCCACGAAGTTCAAGGAAGAATTTTCCCAAATTCTATGGTGATGGGAGAGTTCATCCTGATGAACACATTACAACATTCAGCATAGCCTGTGGTGTAATTGTCGTTGAATTTGAGGACGTGGCAGTCAGGATATTTGTAGAAACATTACAAGATGCTGTTGTAGATTGGTTTTACCATCTACAGGCTCGGTCAGTAACTGACTGGAAGACCCTCAAAGCTAAGTTTGAAGCCAGATTCAAGCTTGCAGAAGATGTACATGCCCTTCTAGCTTAGCTTACACAGATGAAGAAAGAGCCTTATGAACTAATGAGGGACTTCATAGCCAAGTTTGACAAACTAAGAAAATGGATTCCTGTAATTGCTCGACCTACAGCTGAGAATCTCAAATGTTTCTTCATTAATTCTTAGTTACCTGAAGTGAGTTTTCTTTTAAGATGTGTTGGTCAAATAGACCTTGCTGCAGCTCAAGATTTGGCCACTGAGGTAGAATATGATCTCATCTTGAGAGGGAAGATAAGAAGAGATCCAAATAGAAATAGACCCTCATCATCTTCTGAATATCTATCTACAGGCACCACTGATCTAATGGTGCAGAAGTTGGCACACAAGTTGCTTGCTCTCAAAAAACAAATGGCATAAAGAATGTCTTCTGCTTCTTCATACAGAGATATGCCAAGAAGCACATTTTCAAATCAATCGTACTAGGGCAATGCTCCCAGGAATCAAGGGAAGCTAAATCGTCTTCCTCACCCACAAGGGAAACCTGCTATTGAAGCACCCCTAACCAATTCAGCAATGGGATATCTTGAAGCATAATTAGATTTCTCTTTTCAACCTGAATTGAGTCAAGAAAATGATGTTGACCTCCTTGTAAAAAACCAAGAAGAATCAGCTGATGACTCCAACATTAGTTTCTTGAACTACTAGGATGAACCCAGAAGTAAAGGAGAAGCTTTTGATGGATCATACGTAGTGTTTACCAGGTCTAAGAACCAATCAGCCCAACAAGCTGATAAAGGGAAAATAGATGAGCAACCTCAACCAACAATTTCAATTGCTAAACGTGGAACCTCTCTATCTTTCCAGCCAAAGGACCCGGTGATCACCAAAAAGGTAAGTACATCAATTTCACCTTCACCTTTAACTTCAATTTCACAAATTAGTCCTTCCCCCTTTACAAACCAGAAAGTTGAATTACCTTCCTCTGTTCCTAGTCTAATTCAGTCATTTAACATAATTGATCATGTCAAGAAAACCAAAATTTAAATGATTGAGTTTGAATATTTACAATCTAATCCTGAGCAGTTGGATAGGTTAGTTGAGTGTGTGAAGAATAAATCTATCCCTGTAGGACAAGAAGCTAAGAAGGTAACTCGTAATTTTCCAAAGAACATACCCATTCCAAACAGTCTTGTCATTACTCCTCCAGATGACCCTGAAAAAATAGAACCTTTCTATGTTTTCCTGTTGATAAATGGTCATAAGATGAGTAACTGCATTATAGACTCAGGCGCATTTGACAATGTTATGCCTGCCAAAGTAGCAAAATCTCTTGACCTCACACTGACCAAGTCATTTGGGAGATGTTTCTCCATGGAAAACAAAAAGTACCACTACTGGGACAAATCAAAGACACCCAATTTGCATTTGCAGCCTTTCTAGACAAAAGATTCAAGATGACAATTCTGGTGGCCAATGTCCCAGCGTCCTATGGTATTCTACTAGGGTAAATTTTTTGCAAAGATGTTGGTGGATAATTGAGCATGGACCTATCTAAAGAAAGAATTCCTATCAAGGGCATCATGCAGAGGCTACTTCCTGAAAAGGAATCAAAATATATTATCACTCAGACATCAGCCCCTGAAACTCAAATTCTATTTGAGTCTTTAGGTATGGGTAACTATTTTATTTCTACAGATGAAGTTCATGAATCATCTGATAAAGTTCTTGAAAATATCAATTCAAAAATTAATTCAGCTGGAATAGTAGAAGAATTGGTAGATTGCAATACAGATGGAGAAGGATCTTCACTCTTTAATGAAGGAAAATCTAATGAAAAATCAGTGTGTGATGAGGTATGGACTCTGAAATTTGACAGTAGCTTCTCCTCTACTAGTTTAGGAGCTAGGATTGTGTTGATATCTCCTCAAGGAGATATTTTTCCTTACTTCTACAAGTTACGATTCAGCAACACTAATAACACAGCTGAATATGAATCTCTGTTGCTTGAATTGAAGGCTGCCCAAGACAAAGGCATCAAACTCCTTCATGCCAAAGGAGATGCTAAACTAGTGGTTTGTCAAGCGAGAAACCTATACTAAACCAAGAATGAAAGATTGTGCCACTACTGTAACTTAGTCTAGGATCAAATTGAAAGCTTTGATGTTTTCAACATCTCTGCCATACCTAGGGAATCTAATGACCGAGCTGATGCACTTTCTATTTTAGCAACTCTCTTAGTTCCTCACTCAGACTTTATAGGAAATAAATACACTATTGAGCTTGTCTTCAGACCAAGTGTTCTTGACAATGCTGATCATTAGCAAGTATTCAATGATGATCACCAATTCATTGCCTTCTTGGAATGAAAAGATAGTTTTAAACAACCGCATTTTGAAGGGAGTGAACCCCAGAAGTGTGAACCAACCCCTGATTTAAGTCGAGATGCAAAGGAAGAATTATTACAACTTAAAGGGAATAAAATTTCCAAAGGTTTGGTTTTATTTGAGAAATTGTTTGACAAGCATGACAGATTCATCAAACAGTAGCAAATAGATTCAAACTCCTCTCAGGTATTTGATCAAATAAATTTGACTACTGAAGAAAATCTCAAGATGGTTAACATTGGTAAGTACTGCACTCAGGAAGAAAAGTTCAAGTTCACTGCTCTAGTCCACCAATACATGGATGTATTAGCATACTCCTATGATGACCTGAAGTCTCTTAGACCTGATGAAATCTGTCATAACATTCCTCTCAAGGCTAATTCAGTGCCTTATAAGCAAAAATCTAGACAATACAATCTAAAGATATCAGGTACTATTCTATTTGAGATACAAAAAATGTTAAATGCTAGAATCATTTTTTCAATCCATCGTTCCACATGGATTGCAAACATAGTCCCTATGAGGAAGAAGAACGGTGAGATTCGCATTTGTGTGGATTTTAGGAATCTAAATCAGTCGTTCTTGAAGGATAACTATCCTTTGCCAATCATAGATCAAGTGCTTCAAATAGTGATAAGTTCAGAGATGTTATCAATGCTAGATGGCTTCTCAAGATACAATCAAGTTGAGGTTGGTGAAGCAGACTAACACAAGACTGCATTCACCACACCTTGGGGCATGTTTGCATATAGAAGGATGCCTTTTGGTTTAATAAATGCTGGCACCACTTTTCAGAGAGCAATAGATCTTGCTTTCAAGGATGAAATAGGTAAGTTCATTGTGATATACCTTGATGACTTGACCGTCTTTTCAAAGCATCATTCGGATCATATACGCCACCTTCAACAAGTGCTGGAGCACTGCCACCATAACGGTATTTCTTTGAACACCAAGAAGTCTATTTTTGGAGTAACAAAGGGGAAGCTTCTCAGACACATTGTGTCCAAATAAGGCATAAAGATTGACTCAGACAGAGTCAAGTATATTCAAGATCTTACCTTACCTAAAAGTAAAAATGTTGTTCACTCTTTCTTCAGAAAGGTGAATTTCTTATGAAGGTTCATCCCTGAATTTGCTGAGAAGACTTGACACATTGTAAACATGATGAAAGAGAAATATTCCTTCAGCTAGACTAAAGAAGGTAAGTCAGCATTTGAGGATATCAAGATTGCCATTGCCCATGCCCCAACTCTGGTTTGTCCAAACTACAATAAAGAGTTCATCATAAATAGTTATGCTTCTAAACACATGCTTTCAACAATTTTGATTCAACAGGATAAAGAAGGTATGGAATCTCCCATTTCTTTCATGAGTTACCCTCTCAAAGCTCATGAACTGAAGTATTCAAACATGGAGAATCATGCTTATGCAGTGATGAAAGTAGTCAAGCATTTTCGCTTCTATATCCTGAATTTACACACTACTGTCTTGGTTTTTGACACTACAGTCAAATCCATATTAACTCAGTAGGAGTTTGGGACTAAAAGAGGCAATTGGATTGCAAAGATCTAAGAGTTTGATCTAGACATCAAACCAACAAAGCTGGTATGGGGAAAAAGTCTATGCTAATTAATTGCTGATAACAAACCAGAAGAAATAGAGCATGAAGAAGCAGAGGTGGAAGACACACCAACAGTTCTCTTTGTCTCCACTACTAATGAGTGGTATTTAGGTATTGCTCATTTCCTTACTTATGGTGAATGTTCTGCTCATTTATCTTACAAAAAAAGGAGGACTATCAAGTTGAAAGCTGCCAATTTTGTCCTTTGGGACAACAACCTGTACAAGAGAAGCCTAGATAGAGTATTCCTTCATTGTGTAGACAAAGAGTAGCAAAGCCAACTTTTGAAATCTTTCTACAATTTAGCTTGTGGAGAATATTTTTTTACACCTGTGACTGCTCACAAGATTTTGCGAGCTAGATATTACTGGCCAACTCTTTTCCAAGATGTATATAAGTGGGTGAAAAAATGTGAATTCTGCCAACAATTTGTTAGAAGACCCAAGTTATCCGCCTTGCCTCTCAAGCCAGTGGTCATAGAGGAACCATTCCAGCAATGGGTAATTGATTTCATTGGAGCTATAAACCCATCTTCAAGTGTTGGACATGATTATGTCCTTACAACAACTAACTATTTCACCAAGTAGGTAGAAGCTATTCCAACCAAGCATGCTACTTCAAAAGCAATGTGCAATTTCTTCAAGGAGAATATCATTTCCAAGTTTGGAGTCCCAATCAAGATTGTTACTGACAATGCAGCTTGTTTCACTTCCCAAGAGATTACATAATTCTGTTTCTATTATGGAATTACACTCTCCCATTCTTTGGATTACTTTCCACAAAGGAATGGACAAGTTGAATCAAGCAATAAGAACCTGGTGACTATCATCAAAAAGATGGCAAATGATAATCAAAGGACATGGCATAAAGCATTGGTTGATACTCTATGGGCAGACATAATCACACCAAAGAGGGCAATTGGTATGTCTCCTTTCCAACTTCTTTATGGTATCAATGCTGAGATACCAATCACTTTGGAATTGCCAGCATTAAAATTGGCTAAGACAATTGAAGATCAGACATATGAAAGCTCCCTTGATAAGAGAATCATGTGCCTGACTGAGCTAGATTAACAAAGAACTATGGTGATATACCAAATTGTTGCCCATCAAATCTTGGTAAAGAAACTCTTTGACCAAAAGGCAAAAAATCATGATTTCTAAGTTGGAGATCAAGTCCTATTGTGGGACAAAAAGAGAGAACCAAAAGGGATGCATGAAAAGTTCGACTCCTTTTAGAGAGGCCCATTTATTATTCATTAGCACAATGGTGAAAACAACTTCCTGCTGAAGTATCAAGATGGCACACTCTTTTCTTTGCCTCACCGTGGGCAGCATTTGAAACACTTCAATTCTTGAAGTATCAAATCATTTTCATCTGTACATATGTATATTTGTATAGTTTTTATTTCTATTTTATTTTATTTTATTTGTTTTCATTTTTGATGCCTTCCATTTCTAGGTAACATGACTCCCTAGCCCAATGGTACACATGAAGACACTGGAGATTCTGAATTATACTCCCTTCAATTCTTTTTACAATTGATAGAATTTACCCAACTGGAGCCAACTGTTATACCCAAAAAATGTCATTCATTTTTGGGACAACATTTAAGCTATTTTGGTCCTACAAGACAAAATTATCTCTTCTCATTTCAAAAAATTATTCTAAACTTTCAAAATCAGGAATTATTCAAGCTTTTTCAGCTAAAGGACTAACAGGTTCTAAGGATTTTATAGGTGAGTTCGATCAAAAGAACAAGTTTCCAACACTTAGTCATTTTCAGGACTGGTTCAACACCTTGGTTCAACCAAAAGAATCTATCGGCAAGTTTCTATGCAATGTTTGAACCTTTAAACCATTGAACCATTGAATCTTGAACCATTTTTAGTTCAACAGGTTCAAAGGTTCAATGACATCAACAAGTTTCAAGAATTTTTTTGTCAATCAGTGCTTTTGTCAAGGTTTAAAGTTCAATCACTTTAGGCTCAGTAGCTTTAAAACACTGATCAAAGAGAAGAAGGAATGAACCATTGAACCGTTGAACCATTGAACCACTCAAGTTCAAAGGTTCAACGGGTTCAAAGGTTCAACAGGTTCAACGACGACAGGTTCAACATGGTTTGCCTCAGAGAGCTTGTTTAAAGTAGTCAATAAAAACAAAGGAATGAACCATTGAACCAAAGTTGGTTCAATCGATTGGTTCAAGCGACAGGTTCAAAGGAGTTCCCCAAAAGTCAAAGAGACAAGTTCCCTTGTGGAGGAAATTTTAGTGCAAAAGTGACTAAGGCAAACAAAAGCCTAAACCAAAAGCCCATCAAAGTGTAGTAGATACTACCAAGTATCATCTACCGAGCCCCATTTTACTTTGTTTTTAAGAGCTACAGAAGTTGCCACCTATCCCTTGTAAGAGAAGCAGAACATGACAAGTGTCTGCATCTGCATGAATCTAAATAAGTTCCAAGTGTATCTACAATGTTTATAAATCATGGCGGAAGCCACCACGTGTCATCTTTTGTGGGACACTCAAAAGGCCTCCAAAGCCTCTACAATTTAAGTGGATGCAGTCACGAGTCCTTGTCTATTTCACACCAGATGCTGTCACATGTCACATGTTGAGATCGGCAGAAAATCGACTAAGGTAAGGCCAAAGGACAAACAACCCTTGCAGAGGGCAGGCAAGGGGCAAATGAACTGATTCAAAGGCCGAATGAGCAAAGACAGACATAAAGAATTCCTTCAAAAAAGTTTCCACAGCAAAGTTGTAAAGAAGCAATTCCTTCAGAAAAATTGTCTGAAATAATTCCTTTAGATTTTTTGTTCGAAGGAAAAAGTCCCCCAAACCCGCCAAGTTGCCACATGTCACTTATCAAAATACAACAGAAGCTGCCATGTGTTGTCTATCGAGACATAATTTTAAAGCATAAAAATGTGCCACGCATTGTCTTCAAAACTCTGTGGATATCACCACGTGTCATCTTCCATAGGAAACTAATATGAGTCTTGAAGACTTTCAAAAGAGAAGCTAAAGCTCGGTGGAAGCCACCACATGTCGACATCTACAACTTCTCCCTTTAGTTTCTTTATTAAGTAAGGATTATGGTAGACCCCCAATAAGCTACTGAAGTAAGTGGAGCATGCCAAGTATCATCCTCTGCAAGATTCTCAAAAGACAAGCAGAAGTTGCCACGTACTCTGTTATAACTCTGTGGAGTGCAACAAGTGTCTGTATTTGCATCCTTGATTTTCTTATAGGTTTCAAAGCTCCTTTCAAATAAGCATCTCTTAGAATCCCATAGATATTGCCAAGTGTCCTCACCTATTTTACAATAGAACCTGCCATGTGTCAATTGTTAAGATCAGTGAAAATCGACCAAAAAGCAAGATCCGATTGAATCAAAGACCTGATTCAATAGCCAAAAAAGGAGGAATGATGAAGAAGGACCATAAACACTCATGCATAATATATGTTTCTAGAATCAGACCTCTAGGTGGACATTGAAAGATACAAACATTCAATGGCGTGACCCGTTTCTCTGCATTGAGAAAAGCAAATGGGCAAATACGCCTGATTCCAGCATATCTTTTTGATAGAATTTAATGCAACATGATGTGTTACTGCTCCTAAGTCTTTCTTGGAGGGCTATATATTGGATTCTCTCTTATTGTTTTAGGGATCTCTCTCTCTGTTATCAGAAATAAAAACTCTGCTTAAATTGATAGGCATTACTGAGACTTTGAGCTCAGATTGTTCATGATATTTTTTTGTTTAAACCAGAAAGCAAGTTACTTTCAGACTTTGTGCTATTATCGCTTGTATCATTCTAGGAGAATTTTTTTATGTCTATTTCCTAAATGTGTTCTTGTTTATGCAATTTAACAAGTAGAGCTAGTAGAGGTGACAAAGAAGGTGTCCTGAAGCTAGTTACTTTCAGACTTTGTGCTGTCATAATTGTCTTCAGTATGTGTTTATTTTTTGTTTTTGTGTAAAGAACCTTGGGATGACTTTGTGCCCTCATTTTTCTTCGTATTCCACTCTTTGGCAGTTGAGGTAAAAACTTTGTGCCTCATTTCATCCTATTGTGTTACTATACCTTATTACAGTTACTTGTCATCACTAGAAAGATTCTTTTTATCTGCTGAACAACACTTCTGAAAAAAGAGGAGTGTCTTCTATCATTTCATTAGGATTTTTCCTTTGATTCATGCACATCATCTCTGAAAAAAGAGAGATGGATGGTTTATCCTACCCTTGAGTGTTATTTTCTATTTATATAAATATTATATAGTTCTTGCATATCTACAGGGAACCTCCCCTTGATGAGAGGAGAGATTAGTCCCCTTTTGATGTGGTAAACCTACACATTTGGCTGACCAATCTTCCTGCTATGGTTGATCAGACCTATTTTGTTTATCAGTATGCTGATTGAAAAAATATTCACCCAACAAAGATAATAAAATGATTTTGACTACCTTAAATGATTATGACTTCTGAACTTATGAAATAAAATGAAAAAAGTATATTTCTTACTCAAAACTTGGTATCACCAAAAGAAGCAATAAAAATCAAGATTGAGAATGTTAAACCAGTTATTATCAAGAAACCACCAACCATATGGCTTTTAGATAATGAAACTTTGGCAACAATAATTGTAAGAATTAGGTTGATTAAAACAAGGATAAAAAACATTGTTGATGTAAATAAAAAGTAGAAATGAGATGTAGCTTTCAAATGTTATTTTTTATTTCTTGTTAAGGTTTAGGGCTAGTTTAGTTAAATAAGTATTCAGTCACTTAAACTGAAAATTTTGTGCTCCCATTTGGGTAGCAATCACATAGGAACTATATAGAGAATTGGCCCCTAAAAAGGGATGCATACCAAAATTCACAGTTCATATAAAACTTAGAATAGAAAATAAAACTACATGCATACTACACCTTGATCCTATTTAGAAGTAGGTATGTAGGCAATCTTAAAAGTGAATGATGCTTTCAATACACAAATAAATAGGATGGGGTTGGGGTTCTAAAAAAAATTAAAGTTAAATAAAAAAATAAGACCATTATGATAAAACCCTAGTTTAGATGAACAAAGCAAAAATAAGAATTATGTGATGTATTCAAAAGGATCCCAGTTGGATCATCATAGGTCTCGAGTCTTTAGGCTAAATTCAAAGGCAGAATGTGACTTTTTGTTATATATTTTATACATGCTACTATCACGATGACCTCGATGCTTATCTAGTAGAGATGAGCAGTGAACAGTGAGTGACTTAGGATCTGGTTGATCTCGATGAGTCAAGTCTCTGGCCATAGCATAACCTACTCATATGTAGATGCCTAACTTGTATGGTTATATGCTTTCCCATTTAGCAAAGGATATTAGATGCCTAACCTATATAGTTATATGCTTGCCCGTTTGGCAAAGGATATTAGATGCTTAACCCATATGGTTAGATGCTTTCTTAGTTGGAAAAAGATATCCAATAGAATAAAGTATAACCATGTTATATTCATAGACAAACATTAATTAAACCCAAAAAAAAGGTGTTTTAGGATCTAGGATAGGATTGGTCCCTAAAGTAATGCCTCTTACATGGAATCGATATCTTAATCAATAAGGTTATATCACTTTGTCTGAGTTATAATCATCATTTCATTTCTCTACCAAGTGATGTAATTACAGGGTGTGTAAGTGTAGAGGTAGGAGAAGGATCGGTGGGTGTGGATTCATCACTAAATAAATGGAATGAAATCCATTATGGAGCTGCATAATAATCTTCACAATCCATTTCTTTTCATTTGTCCTCATCTTTAAATACTAAATGGATGAATTTATAGGAAGGGGAAAAACGAGATTTGCAATGAGAAGGGGTGAGTAAGGAATGGAAAACTCTACATGATAATCCATTATTGTACCTGAAATTGATTTCCATTTGACTATAGCCTTTATTTTTTATCTTGTCCAACTTGCGAGACAACTAGTTATTTCTAACTTGTAAGTTGCGGGGATGATTCTATCCAGATTCGCACCAAAATTCACGTGTCTCTTTCAAAATTAGGGGTGGATACATAAAATCTTGAAGTGAGATCAGATCATGTGTGGCTTTATTTAAACAAAGGATATTTAATTTGAATAAGGTATTTATTTATTTATGAAGTTTGAATTGTGAATATTAATCACTTATTAGTTTCGAAGGGCATTATATGTTTTCACAGTGTTTTAAAGGGTGATTTTTCCTTATTTATTCTTCTAATTAGATGTTTTTGATTTGTGTGTTGGAGAATAGTTGAAGTTTATATGGGGCTATTAGTATGGTTTTTAGCAGTGATGATAAAAAAAAATATTTGGGGTGCTCTCATTCATTCAGAGGAATTAGACATTATGAAACATTTCACATCTCCCCATGCACAATGATTGTTCTTTGCTAGGGCTACACACAACTATCTATTTTGGGTGGATGGGAAGAATGGTGGCATTTTTGTGCATTTTAGATGGAAATAGGGAATACAGTGACAACTAATTAGTTTTAATCATGGGCAGTGCATTAATCATGGACGGTGCATTAATCATGGGTGGTGCATTTCCAATGGTAATGGCCACTTGTGGTTTGCATTGAGAAACTTCTGCATAACTATACTTTTTGGTTTGCATCTATTTTTTTCAAAGGTGAGTGTCAGATGCCTTTATCTTGGCCTAATGGCCTTAAACTATATCACCATCTAGGTGTGGAAACCCTTAGCTCATTATTAGGGCATCCTCAACATCTGAATCCTTGTTGTCGATAGGTTTCTTTTATGTCACATGTCCGTGGCTATGCATATAAAAGAAGAACCAGATCTAGTGTAAAATGAAGCAAACGTGACAACTCATACTACATAGGAGAACACCCCTTCCCCTATAAATAGTATGTAGTTGAAATTTGTTTTTTAGTTAGGGTTTTGTTTTCTCTATGCTTTGTTTTCTTCAATGTTGGCAACAAAAATATAAGAATAGTTTGGGGAATACAACTCAGTGCACTAAAGCAATGAGCCTGACTACAATTTATAACACAATACATCTTTATGAAATTTCTTATGCTAGCTCAAGACAAAAATTGTAATAACATATTATATGATTTTCAGTATTTATATAGGATTTGCAGTCCTAAACTTTGTATGTTCAAGAGATGTTGAAAATGAATTTTATTCCTTTACATACCAACTTGATAATTATAAATTATTCTTATATCCATTAGGTTGTATGTGTGGATGATGATGATATTCATAATATTGTAGATTTAACCTATTTTTTATGGCTTGTAAATTCTTATTATGTTTTTCAGTACTTCATTCAAGGGATTTATAGTTTATCTTTTTTATATTCGAGCGATGTCAAATAAAACTGGGTTTATTTATAGCAACTTGATGATGTATATAAAATTATTCTACTACTCATCAGGGTCTATGTGTGGATCAAAAACATATTTATAGAATGTGTTGTTTTAGCATTATGGTTTTCAGTGCTTTATTCAAGGAATTTACAGTTCATCTTTTTTTTATTCAAGCGATGTCAGATCAAACTGGGTTTTTTATAGCAGCTTGATGTATATGCAATTATTCTGCTACTCATCAGGTTCTATGTGTGGATGGAAAATGTATTTTTAGAATATGTTGTTTTGACCTTTTTTCTGTCCCAGACATATTTTACATAAATTTGGGTTTCTTTACGCAAAACACAAGATCTTAAAATTATTTTGCTGCCCATTAGGCTCCATGTCTGGGTGAAATGATATTCATAGAACTTGTTGTTTTAACCTTTTTCTATTCAAGACACATTGGGAACAAATTTGAGTTTCTTTATGCCAAATTGATGGTATTAATTTTTTTGGCCACCCATTAGGGGTCTTCATCTGAAGATGAGTTCAAATATATATCTATGATAGTTGTGAAGTTAAACCTCCTAGAAGTACTACATAGGAGATCACCCCCTGCCCCTATTTTGTTTTCTTCCATGTTGGCCACATAAATATAAGAATAGTTTGGGGAATGAAACTCAATGTATGAGGCCATTGTATCCCAAAAAGAATAATCTTAACATCATCTTTGTTTTGCATAATTAGCATTTGGCATTTCAAATTCAAAGTTACTTTCCCTGGCTATTGTCCAATTTTTGAGCTTGCTCAATGTTTTCATCCTCATCTTCGAGCTCATGCTCTTATTAATTTACCTTCTTTTCCTTGGAAGGTTTTGACCTTGATACCTGTTCAAACTAGAATCTAAGGACAAAGACCTTGACTTTGACCTAGACCTAGATCTAGATCTCAAAGCTTTCTATTTCCCTTGGATGCTTCAATGTAGTTTGACTAGCACAAGGTAATACATTTCTTTTAATGATAAGATTGGTTTTATTTCATTCTTTTGCATTGATTTTTTTTAATGTTATCTACATTTTTCCTTTTCTTTTCTAATCCTAAGTTTGTATTTTGATTTTAGGGAAAATTTTATGCCCTGCTTGGCAAGGAATACAGGCGACCAAAACGTGGTCTACCTGCATGTCCTTACAAGCCGACCAATAAGATAGTAAGTATTTTGGTTGGGAAATTTGATTTTATAGGGTTTTGCTAACCTAATATAAGATCAATGTCGTATGTGTAAAACATCCAACCTTGGTCATTTTAATAAGCACAAACTATCTAAAATTACTTACGATGTTGTACATGCTCTAAAAATTAATTGAGATATTTAGCTTGTTATTGCATTTTAGTTTTCTAATATCTAACATCTTGAATTAGAAATCTTAGTAAGGTACCTATGTGCAATGCTTCAAGCTCAATCTTATGATTTAAATATTAAATTTATTTTGTTTGATAGAAAGAGATGCAATGTTTTACTACCAAGATCTAAGTGGACCTATTATCTCGTGTTAGGTCTGTTATTTTATCCTTCTCTCTTCTTTTTATTTGGATTTTAAAGTATTATTGTATTAATAAATAAAAATGTTGGCATTGCTAGTATTACAGTCTCTTCTATGTTTTTGAAACAAACACCAAGTATATTACAATCTACGACCAAAACACATTAATAAAGTGTGAGGCTTTTAAAGAATGAGCTTAAGTGCTTATAATGCTAAATAAAGCCTCCTTGAGATTTTAGAATGTCTGATGTAATAATCACATCCTATAAAAACACAACAAAATAGATCGAGTGGAATGTTGCCATCATTAGTTGTAGAGTCTTTAATATGCAAGCTTGAATCTCATTATATATGGTAGTATACTCAATCATGGAGAATTGGGAACGACTCAATAAAATATTTTTCATATAGAAAGGAGAAGGGGTATGTGTGATGGTTCCCCACAATGGTCAAGGTCCTAACTAACACCAAAACTCAAATTCATTTAACTCATGCTCTGTACAACATAGCATATGAACGTTATTTCAGCCCTAGATTTTTCAATATTCTTGTTGAAGGTTTGTTTTATTCCTATCTTTATAACATTGTCATTACTTTTTGTATTGATTTTCATTCAACTTTCTCTCTATGTATCCTTTGATTTCAATCATATTTATAAATATTAGCCTTCTACAACCAAATCAAATACTCAAATTTTTTTTACAATTTTCATTGGTCAACAAACTTGTCATATAAAAAATTATAGTCTTTCAAATGTATGGTTGATTCCCTTCTGTTCGTTGCAGCTGTAATGTAGTGCCATTTGATTCTTTATCCAAAAATTTTATCTTATAAATTGACCTATGAATAACTTTTTGTATGCAATCATCATTCACATACTAAGCTGACATTTTTCCATTTTGCAAATTATTTGACCAGAATTGAATAATTCTTCTATTTTGTATTGTGCAATGTTATATCACAAAGTTTTGCATTACAATCACCATAGAAATATTTAGCAATGAATTGATATGGCAAAGTGTCTGACCCAACTCTTTGAGATGATAGATCATTATTGGCATGCTTTGTTAACATATCTCAAATAAATATTGAATCCTTCAAACTTGTCCATTGAATGGTCTATGTCATAGCGTTGGGTGTATTCATCTAAGATTCTGACACCTCTAAGATAGAGATCTATCCAAGAGATTCCTAATGACATGCATAGTAAGTGATTAGAGTCACTGCATGCACCTACGGTGACCTGGACCCCCTTAGTTATACCTTTTTGGCTTTTTTTATATTATGTTAATGACATTATGACAATTAGCCACTCCTCTTTTACATGTCTTGATTCAGTGCTAATGCTCGGTAAAATGACATATGTAGGGGGTTTTTTGGACACTTTTGTAATAGGATCTAGAAGTACAACATACAAATCCACCCATTGATCAGATTATTCAATAATTTATAGTTTCAAGACCTTGGAATTGATGAAATGAAAACAACATATTCAAATCTTTGTTAAGAATTGAACTCCCGACTTAGGAAAAAATGATCGTAAAACTAAAAAATTATAACAACTCTAAATGCATAATGTGCCTGCTATGAAAGTTTTACCCTATTTCTCCATTTTCCATGCCAAGTCCAAATGCAAAACCCTAAGAACTAACAGACAACAAACTCTCGAGCACAAGAATTTACATGATGTCAATGGAGCACAAGATATTAAGACAATGTGCTTAACCATGGCCCACATGTTCTCTAAGTGGCATAGGTCCATGGCCTACCATAGTGCCACTAGCTGTAGTGTCTTCATCTGTATACATGAAAGAGAGTATAATTTAATAGATATAAATATTTATAATAACATAAATTTAATATTATCATATATTATTATTATTATTATTAAATTAAATTATAATTGATAATATTTTTTGGTTTGTATTATCAGTATAATTTATGTAATAATGTTAGAGAATTATATCTTTATATCATGTTTTTAATTTTTATGGATTTTATTGAGTAATAATTGAAAATGATATTTCTTTCAACCTTTTTCTATTTGGGATTGTTTGGAGTGACAAAGAAGAGAATCTAAAGAGTTGTGTTTTTCAAGTTTATGATTCACATAGTCCAACCTTTTTTGATGGAATATAAAAGAATGGATCAAATTATTTTGATATCAATGACCCAAGTTTATCCTTAAGTGAAATAACCATTAAACATAAAGTTTGGATTTGTTGTTTGAGTGCATCCATGATTGCATCATATAAATGATATGGCTAGAAGGAATGGGAGTGGTTTATAAATATTTATTAACTATTTATAACTCACTATTTAATATAAATATAGGTATAATAGATTCAACACTAATATCATTGCATTGCGTATGATTGCATGCTAAGGCATCATCATTACATAATTTGGAATCGTTGCATAACATGGCATTCTCATTGCATTTTGCTTGTAAAGTAATAGTATAAATTGCATCACATTGTGTTTCAATAGAAGCTTCATGCAAAGGTATATTTTCACCTTTATTTTTGGGAAAAGGAAGATTATGAAATTGCATTTCAAGAGAAGAGAGAGAATCATCACACTCATTTTTATCATTTATATTTTATACAGAAAGGAAAATTAATATCACATTATTTTTTATCATTTGTCATTTCCAGAGAAGGATAAAAAGTATCACATTCTACTTGAGAAAGAGGCATGCCTACATTTTTCAAGTTATGAAGAGTATCAATGTATGAAGTCATATTATTTCTAGGAAAGACATCATGAACATCCAAATGTAAATCATCTAAACATAGTGATATTATACTTTCTTATTGAAGTTAAATGCTATAAATATGAGATAATGCATCATTATTTTCCTCTTATTTAATGTGTGATTAAGAGATGAGTGTAAAGTATAATAAGGGGAACTAGGTTTTCCTACTTCAAAATTAGTTTGTTCTTTTTCATTTTTACCAACCCTCTTGATATTTATGGACATAATCAATTCCTTAAAAATTGTATTCTTCATATATATAATTATCATTATTGATCACACAAGTTTCACCATTAATCCATTCACTATAATAAGCATTAGGTAATGACTAGATAATAAGAAATCCATTATGTAAAAGCTAATATGGAAGGTATTTAATGGGCAAAAGGTGGAATTTTGGGAAGAAACGTGGATAAAAAAGAACCCATGGATTAGATTGAGTAATTTTCACAACTTAAAGCCTTTACTCACTAACAATGGGGATTTCAAGTGTTAGATGACATCTCTATAGAAGGAGGAAGGTGTAGATGGAATAAAATGAATTGGTCATAACAAAGACTTAAAGAGAGGTGAAAAGTTAATCCTTATTCTATCCTACTATACTTTAGCTACTAAAGAAGATGGAGATAGATTTATATGGGACAGATCCAAGGATGGGAAAGTAATAGTTAAAGAGGATTAATATGAGATAATCAGAGCTGATATGGCAAATTTAGAATTCTTCCCCTATAAGTAGCTATAGAATGAGGATGGGATCCTCAAAGACAACATCTTTATTTGGATAGCCACCCTCAAGATACAATGACATATGATAAACCAATCAAGATAGGGTTGTGTGGCCCCTCAATTTTCTTGTTATGCATGGAAATAGAAGAATGCAATAACTACATTTACATTTATTTTTGTTTTTTTCAAGAGACCTAGGACAAGTGGAAGCGGAAATGGCAAGTTAGCTTAGTAATGCCTAGTTTAATAAGATCCATTTAAGAGAAATGGTATCTTAAAATTGGGAGTGATATATTTAGGATTATTTGGTTGATTTATTTGGAAATCATTATACAAAATATTTGGCTAGAAAGGAATTGAAGAAATTTCAAAGAAAAAACTCTATCTTTCCTCCAAATACGAGATAAAATCGAGTTTATAATCTTTGAAGTCTGCTTATAAAATGTAAAATAAATGGAATAGGTGTAAAAAAATTAAAGAGAATGGGATAAAAAAATGGCCTCTTATCTCCTAGAATAAGAAGTGGTTACTCCTTGATATTGGGTTTGAATAAGAAGGTGGTAAGGATTTGCCAATATTATGGTCTTTGCCATTGAATGGATTCATTAAATTAAACTTTGATGGTGTGGCAAAAGGAAACCTAGGCCTAACATGAGGATTTGTGTGTGCAAAGATAAAATAAGACAACTAATACTGATAATTATGTTTGATATTTGTGTTGGGATAAATAACCAAGTAGATTGAATAACCTTATTAAAAGGGTCAAAAGTAGTAGTTTCTTACATAGGGAAATACCTTATTGTTGAATAAGAATCATATATTTGTATTAATGGAATGAATAAAGGTAATATTGAATCATGGAAACTTCAATATCTTGAAGAATAATCCTAGTGGATGGTAAGCCAACTAGAAGACGTAATATTTTAGCACACAAAAGGCAAAGAATCAAGTGGATGACAAGGCTGCTAAACTTAGAGTGAAATTTTGATCCTCTAATGATGTTCCTAATTAGGCATTGAATTCAAATCTACTTGACAAATAATTAGATTTCATGGTAATTATTGCCATGACCATCTCTAATTAAGGTAAGAATATGTAATTTTGGACTCAAGGCATAATTAAAGTCCACATAATTAAAAAATTGTCTTTAAATAAAAATTGAATTTTTTTCCATACAACCGCCCCCTTATCCCATTTTGGTTTTATCACTACTATAAATGCTAAGGTGATGGTTTGGAAAGGGTAATGATGTAGACATTAAGGGTCATTAAATGAGCCCCTAACTCATCATCACCTTGTCCTATGTGAATAACCAATCATTACTTTCCTTTGGGGTGACCGTCTCCTTATGAGTTGTATTCGTAAATATAAAATTATCATGCCCCTTAAGAGAGCATGGAAGCAAGGATGGAATGATTATCAAGGAGGGGAAGGATTCAAAGATAGACATGGAAGGAGGAATAAAAATATGGGTGTGACCCAAAATTAGAAAGAGGAATAAATATGTAACAATTGAGGACATAGGCAAAACTTTCTCTAATTTATTAGATAAGGAAATCAAGAACTCTAAAATATGAGATTAGATGCATAGATCCTGGATAATAGATCAGGAAGTTAATTAGATTGATGACACTGAGTTATGAAAACATATGTGACATACTATTCTTGACCTAAATCATTTATTAGGAGAGTGAATGTATTAAGAAAGGTAAAATGTGTTAGTGGGGCTAACATTCTATCAAATTCTATGAGATAGTTCCTCATACATGAAGATCATGTGGCTTTATAATCTCAACTAATTTCATTTGATGATGAATATTCAACTCATGACCATGATATGTTGAAGGGAATCATATCCATCTTGCAAGGGAAAAAAGAGTTAGTTATGGATGGAGGAATTAGGGCCATCCAATCACTACAAAAACTTTACAAGACACATTACTCTAAAAAGTAGACAAATTATCTTGGCTAAAGTAGATATGTCATGATCTAGTAATTAATGTAGATGATTGAATAATAAATGGATGTGTGTGTGTGTGATCTCCATCTATGTATTGGAAGATGTGACTCTAATGGTATTAGGATAATGACAAACTTTAGAAGCTATAAATGAATTTCTATTTATACTTCATCTTTTATATCTAACATGATTATATGTTTTATTATTTTGTGATACTATTGATCCTTTGTGCTAATAAACTACTTGTTTTTCATGTTTTTTTTACTAGGTTAGGGTACTCTCTCCAGGTAAATTTAGAAAAAAACAATTGTGCATCAATGAAATAGAAATATTTGTATTAATAAAATAGAAACACATTTTAAATCAAGTAAACTGAATATTACATTTTAATTTTATAATATTTATATTTATTTAACTTTTATTATATTTTAATTTATTTTTTTATTACTTTTGTTTGAATATTTATTTCTTTGATTTTCATAAAAATACAACTTATAAGTTTTTTTGAGTCTCATTTTTAGTATTTATAACTTACCATTAATTAAATACTAAACAATTTTATTGTGCCATAAATTGGAACTTTGGAAGAAAGTTAGAAATTGGAAGTTGAAACTAATTTTTAACATGGCCACATATGGTGGGATAATCTTTCAAAAGTAGAGGTGTTCGTTGATTGTCTAGCTACTTAAAACCATAAGTAACATAATATTTTGTTATATTAGTTTCTTTATGAAAAATTTAATCATTTCTAGTGTTATTTCCTTCTACATTCCCTCATTTGATCAACCTACCTAGTTCTAGAATGGAGATTTGGAGAGTGAATATAAAAATGTTTTATCAACTCATGTTTATATGCTCTATAGATGTAGTTGTTGTTAGTGACTAATGTACCAATGGATGACATTCAAATAGTCTTAAAACAAAATTAATCAATCTCTCTTGTTGTTATTATACATCAATGTGATTGAATTTTTTGTTTAATTAGGGTAAAGGGTGGGTTTTGACTGAGTCCATGTCTAGTTAAAAAAATAAGCCCAAGGCCAAGAGAAAGAAGACAACAAAAATGCTAAACACAAAAATGGTAAAAATCTTTATTTATACACAACAGATAAACAACCAAAAAATAACAAACTAGATATGACTAACTAAATCTCTAGATATTTAAGTAAAAGTTTCCATTCTTTGATTAGATTGTTGAGGACATATTCAATGTCCCAAACTACAATATTATCTATCTCCATCGGCTTCTGTTTGTCTAAGTCCTTGTTTCTTTTACTTGCATGGACACCTCTTTGTTTCTCTTTACATTCCTTAATGATTTCCTTTAAAACACTTATGCTTTAAACATAGTTTATGATAGTAACTTTACTCATTTTTACCAATTTATGAATGTTACCTTGCATTAGATTCCTCTCAACCTCTAAATTCTCAATTCTAAATTCCATCTTAAGTAACTTAGAAGCCACACCTTTACCCTCATGAATACCACAAATGTTGGATCTTCCCCCCATAAATTTTCACATTAGTAACTTCAATGATTAAAGATAAAAAATTATAATGAAGGTTAATATCTATATCTATGGATTTAACCATTTCATGGATAATCTCATCTCTGACTTCCTTCTTCCTTTCTTTTCACTTACGAGCCCCAATTAAATTAGAAACCATAACATATTTTTTCATGACATCCTCCAATTCAATAGGTGGATTCTCTACCTCTTCTTGATTGTCAACTAATATCTCAATTTCTTCCTCTTCCTCATCATTTTCCTCCTCCTCGTCCTCGTCCTCTTCATCGTTGTCGTCGTTAGATTCAAACACAAAGAAGGCCCTCATCTTATTTAAAGGAGACTTAGAAGGGGTAGACCTAGATTATTTTACAAGAATTTTAATGGCATTGGATTTTTGAGTAGAACATTTCCCCTTCCCTTTGGAGATATTATTTTACCCTTCCCAGAAGACTCAATAAATTTTATATTTACAAAAGACCCCACCCATAGGGATTTATCTTGGATATACAAGATAAAAATGAGGGATTGGTGATAGGGCAATGGAGCTTTTTGCAACTACACTTTTATAATCGAGTTTTCCTTACATCAACAAATAAAAATGAAAACTAATAAGAATTTTATTCTTGAAATGTTTAACATATAAAAATGATAAGAAAAGATAACACCATACCTCCCTTCAAGCATTAAATACTTCACAATTTTATTAGCCACTTCATGGTAAGGCACAAGAAGAGACTTTCAAAGAAGCCTACTATGATAAATACTTATTTACATATCTTTAATTCTAAATCATATAATATAACTAAAAAAAAATATACAAATAAATATTCGTCAAATAGTTTTAAACATCTCTAAGTAAATAATTTTGAACTCTGTAAACCATAAATCTCAAGTTTTTAATTCTTCAAAATATTAAATAAATTTAATTAGAGATCATAAAAATAACCCTTTAAAGTGATTAAATTACCTTAAAAAATCTTAAAACTTAAAGAACCTTGCAGATTATTGCACATATAAAGGAATTGATCAAATGAAAACAACATATTCAAATCTTTGTTAAGAATTGAACTCCTGACTTAGGAAAAAATGATCGGAAAACAAAAAAAATTATAACAAATCTAAATGCATAATGTGCATGATATGAAAGTTTTACCCTATTTCTCCATTATCCATGCCAAGTCCAAATGCAAAACCCTAAAAACTAATAGAAAACAAACTCTCGAGCACAAGAATTTACACGATGTCAATGGAGCACAAGATATTAAGACAATGTGCTTAACCATGGCCCACATCTTCTCCAAGTGGCATAGGTCCATGGCCTACCATAGTGCCACTAGCTGTAGTGTCTTCATCTGTATACATGAAAGAGAGTATAATTTAATAGATATAAATATTTATAATAATATAAATTTAATATTATCATATATTATTATTAAATTAAATTATAATTGATAATATTGTTTGGTTTGTGTTATCAGTGTAAATTATGTAATAATGTTGGAGAATTATATCATTATGTCACGTTTTGAATTTTTATAGATTTTATCGAATAATAATTAAAAATGATATTTTTTTCACCCTTTTTCTATTTGGGATTGTTTGGAGTGACAAAGAAGAGAATCTAAAGAGTTGTGTTTTTCAAGTTTATGCTTCACATATTCCAACCTTTTTTGATGGAATATAAAAGAATGAAACAAATTCATTTGATATCAATGATACAAGTTTATCCTTAAGTGAAATAATTGTTAAACATAAAGTTTGGATTTGTTGTTTGAGTGCATCCATGATTACATCATATAAATGATATGGCTAGAAGGAATGGGAGTGGTTTATAAATATTTATTAACTATTTATAACTCACTATCTTATTTAAATATAGAAGGAATGGGAGTGGTTTATAATTATTTATTAACTATTTATAACTCACTATTTAATCTAAATATAGGTATAATAGATTCAACACTAATATCTTTGCATTGCCTATGATTGCATTCTAAGGCATCATCATTACATAATTTGGAATCGTTGCATAACATGGCATTCTCATTGCATTTTGCTTGTACAGTAATAGTATAAATTGCATCACATTGTGTTTCAATAGAAGCTTCATGCAAAGATATGTTTTCACCTTTATTTTTGGGAAAAGGAAGATTATGAAATTGCATTTCAAGAGAAGAGAGAGAATCATCACACTCATTTTTATCATTTCTATTTTATACGGAAAGGAAAATAAATATCACATTATTTTTTATCATTTGTCATTTCTAGAGAAGGATAAAAAGTATCACATTATACATGAGAAAGAGGCATGCCTACATTTTTCATGTTATGAAGAGTATCAATATATGAAGGCATATTATTTCTAGGAAAGACATCATGAACATCCAAATGTAAATCATCTAAACATAGTTCTATTATAATTTCTTATTGAAGTTAAATTCTATAAATATGAGATAATGCATCATTATTTTCCTCTTATTTAATGTGTGATTAAGAGATGAGTGTAAAGTATAATAAGGGGAACTAGGTTTTTCTACATCAAAATTAGTTTGTTCTTTTTCATTTTTACCAACCCTCTTGATATTTATGGACAGAATCAATTCCTTCACAATTGTATTCTTCATATATATAATTAGCATTATTGATCACACAAGTTTCACCATTAATCCATTCACTATCATAAGCATTAGGTAATGACTAGATAATAAGAAATCCATTATGTAAAAGCTAATATGGAAGGTATTTAATGGGCAAAAGGTGGAATTTTGGGAAGAAACTTGATTAAAAAAGAACCCATGGATTAGATTGAGTAATTTTCACCACTTAGAGCCTTTACTCACTAACAATGGGGATTTCAAGTGTTAGATGACATCTCTTTAGAAGGAGGAAGGTGTAGATGGAATAAAATGAATTGGTCATAACAAAGACTTAAAGAGAGGTGAAAAGTTAATCTTTATTCTATCCTACTATACTTTAGCTACTAAAGAAGATGAAGATAGATTTTTATGGGATAGAGCCAAAGATGAGAAAGTAATAGTTAAAGAGGATTAATATGAGATAATCAGAGCTTATATGGCAAATTTAGAATTCTTCCCCTATAAGTAGCTATAGAATGAGGATGGGATCCTCAAAGACAACATCTTTATTTGGATAGCCACCCTCAAGATACAATGACATATGATAAACTAATCAAGATAGGGTTGTGTGGCCCCTCAATTTTCTTGTTATGCATGGAAATAGAAGAATGCAATAACTACATTTTCATTTATTTTTGTTTTTTTCAAGAGACCTAGGACAAGTGGAAGCAGAAATGGCAAGTTAGCTTAGTAATGCCTAGTTTAATAAGATCCATTTAAGAGAAATGGTATCTTAAAATTGGGAGTGATATATTTAGGATTATTTGGTTGATTTATTTGGAAATCATTATACAAAATATTTGGCTAGAAAGGAATTGAAGAAATTTCAAAGAAAAAACTCTATCTTTCCTCCAAATATGAGATAAAATTGAGTTTATAATCTTTGAAGTCTGCTTATAAAATGTAAAAGAAATGGAATTGGTGTACAAAAATTAAAGAGAATGGGATAAAAAATGGCCTCTTATCTCCTAGAATAAGAAGTGGTTACTCCTTGATATTGGGTTTGAATAAGAAGGTGGTAAGGATTTGCCAATATTATGGTCTTTGCCATTGAATGGATTCATTAAATTAAACTTTGATGGTGTGGAAAAAGGAAACCTAGGCCCAACATGAGGATTTGTATGCGCAAAGATAAAATAAGACAACTAATACTGATAATTATGTTTGATATTTGTGCTGGGATAAATAACCAAGTAGATTGAATAGCCTTATTAAAAGGGTTAAATGTAGTAGTTTTTTACATATGGAAATACCTTATTGTTGAATAAGAATCATATATTTGTATTAATGGAATGAATAAAGGTAATATTGAATCATGGAAACTTCAATATCTTGAAGAATAATCCTAGTGGATGGTAAGCCAACTAGAAGATGTAATATTTTAGCACACAAAAGGCAAAGAATCAAGTGGATGACAAGGCTGCTAAACTTAGAGTGAAATTTTGATCCTCTAATGATGTTCCTAATTAGGCATTGAATTTTGATCCACTTGACAAATAATTAAATTTCATGGTAATTATTGCCATGACCATCTCTAATTAAGGTAAGAATATGTAATTTTGGACTCAAGGCATAATTAAAGTCCACATAATTAAAAAATTGTCTTTAAATAAAAATTGAATTTTTTTCCATACAACCGCCCCCTTATGCCATTTTGGTTTTATCACTACCATAAATGCTAAGGTGATGGTGTGGAAAGGGTAATGATGTAGACATTAAGGGTCATTAAATGAGCCCCTAACTCATCATCACCTTGTCCTATGTGAATAACCAATCATTACTTTCCTTTGGGGTGATCGTCTCCTTATGAGTTGTATTCGTAAATATAAAATTATCATGCCCCTTAGGAGAGCATGGAAGCAAGGATGGAATGATTATCGAGGGGAAGGATTCAAAGATAGACACGGAAGGAGGAATAAAAATATGGGTGCGACCCAAAATTAGAAAGAGGAATAAATATATAACAATTGAGGACATAGGCAAAACTTTCTCTAATTTATTAGATAAGGAAATCAAGAACTCTAAAATATGAGATTGGATGCATAGATCCTGGATAATGGATAATGAATTTAATTAGATTGATGACATTGAGTTATGAAAACATATGTGACATACTATTCTTGACCTAAATCATTTATTAGGAGAGTGAATGTATTAAGAAAGGCAAAATGTGTTAGTGGGGCTAACATTCTATCAAATTCCATGAGATAGTTCCTCATACATGAAGATCATGTGGCTTTATAATCTCAACTAATTTCATTTGATGATGAATATTCAACTCATGACCATGATATGTTGAAGGGAATCATATCCATCTTGCAAGGGAAAAAAGAGTTAGTTATGGATGGAGGAGTTAAGGCCATCCAATCACTACAAAAACTTTACAAGACACATTACTCTAAAAAGTAGACAAATTATCTTGGCTAAAGTAGATATGTCATGATATAGTAAGTAATGTAGATGATTGAATAATAAATGGACATGTGTGTGTGTGTGTGTGTGTGTGTGTGTGTGTGTGTGTGTTATTGTGTGAGATCTCCATCTATGTATTGGAAGATGTGATTCTAATGGTATTAGGATAATGACAAACTTTAGAAGCTATAATTGAATTTATATTTATACTTCATCTTTTATATCTAACATGATTATATGTTTTCTTATTTTGTGATACTATTGATCCTTTGTGCTAATAAACTACTTATTTTTCATGTTTTAGTGGGGCTAACATTCTATCAAATTTTATGAGATAGTTCCTCATACATGAAGATCATGTGGCTTTATAATCTCAACTAATTTCATTGGATGATGAATATTCAACTCATGAGCATGATATGTTAAAGGGAATCATATCCATCTTGCAAGGGAAAAAAGAGTTAATTATGGCTGGAGGAATTAGGGCCATCCAATCACTACAAAAAGTTTACAAGACACATTACTCAAAAAAGTAGACAAATTAGCTTGGCTAAAGTAGATATGTCATGATATATTAAGTAATGTAGATGATTGAATAATAAATGGATGTGTGTGTGTGTGTGTGTGTGTGTGTGTGTGTGTTTGTGTGATCTCCATCTATGTATTGGAAGATGTGATTCTAATGGTATTAGGAGAATGACAAACTTTAGAAGCTATAATTGAATTTCTATTTATACTTCATCTTTTATATCTAACATGATTATATTTTTTCTTATTTTGTGATACTATTAAGCCTTTGTGATAATAAACTACTTATTTTTCATGTTTTTTTTCTGGGTTAGGGCACTCTCTGTAGGTAAATTTAGATTTTTTTTATTTTTTTTTTGTATCAATGAAATGGAAATATTTGTATTAATAAAATAGAAACACATTTTAAATCAAGTAAACTAAATATTACATTTTAATTTTATAATATTTATATTTATTTAACTTTTATTATATTTTAATTTTCTTTTTTATTACTTTTGTTTGAATATTTATTTCTTTGATTTTCATAAAAATACAACTTATAAGTTTTTTTGAGTCTCATTTTTAGTATTTACAACTTACCATTAATTAACTACTAAACAATTTTATTGTGCCATAAATTGGAACTTTGGAAGGAAGTTATAAATTGGAAGTTGAAACTAATTTTTAACATGGCCACATATGGTGGGATAATCTTTCAAAAGTAGAGGTGTTCGTTGATTGTCTAGCTACTTAAAGCCATAAGTAACATAATATTTTGTTATATTGGTTTCTTTATGAAAATTTTAATCATTTCTGGTGTTATTTCCTTCTACATTCCCTCATTTGATCAACCTACCTAGTTCTAGAATGGAGCTTTGGAGAGTGAATATAAAAATGTTTTATCAACTCATGCTTATATGCTCTATAGATGTAGTTTTTGTCAGTGACTAATGTACCAATGGATGACATTCAGATAGTCTTAAAATAAAATTAATCGATCTCTCATGTTGTTATTATACATCAATGTGATTTAATTTTTTGTTTAATTAGGGTGAAGGGTTGGTTTTGACTGAGTCCCTGTCCAGTTAAAAAAATAAGCCCAAGGCCAAGAGAAAGAAGAGAACAGAAATGCTAAACACAAAAATGGTAAAAATAGTTATTTATACATAATAGATAAACAACCAAAAAATAAAAAACTAGATATGATTAATTACATCTCCAGATCTTTAAGTACAAGTTTCCATTCTTTGACTATTGTTGAGGACATCTTCAATGTCCCCCACTACAATATTATCTATCTCCATCAGCTTCCCTTTGTCTAAGCCCTTATTTCTTTTACTTGCATGGACACCCCTTTGTTTCTCTTTACATTCCTTAATGATTTCCTTTAAAATACTTATGTTTGAAACATAGTTTATGATAGTAACTTTACTCATTTTTACCAATTTATGAATGTTACCTTTCATTAGATTCCTCTCAGCCTATAAATTCTCAATTCTAACTTCCATCTTAAGTAAGTTAGAAGCCACACCTTTACCCTCATCAATACCACAAACATTGGATCTTCCCCCATAAATTTTCACATTAGTAACTTCAATGATTAAAGATAAAAAATTATAATAGAGGTTAATATCTATATCTATGGATTTAACCCTTCCATGGATAATCTAATCTCTGGCTTCCTCCTCCCTTTCCTTTCACTTATGAGCCCCAATTAAATTAGAAACCATAACATATTTTTGCATGACATCCTCCAATTCAATAGGTGGATTCTCTACCTCTTCTTGATTGTCAACTAATATCTCAATTTCTTCCTCTTCCTCATCATTTTCCTCCTCCTCCTCCTCCTCCTCCTCATCGTCGTCGTCGTTAGATTCAGACACAAAGAAGGCCCTCATCTTATTTAAAGGAGACTTAGAAGGGGTAGACCTAGACTATTTTGCAAGAATTTTAATGGCATTGGATTTTTGAGTAGAACATTTCCCCTTCCCTTTGGAAATATTATTTTACCCTTCCCAGAAGACTCAACCAATTTTATATTTACAAAATTCCCCACCCATAGGGATTTAGCATGGATATACAAGATAAAAATGAGGGATTGGTGATAGGGCAATGGAGCTTTTTGTAACTACAGTTTTATAATCGTGTTTTCCATACATTAATAAATAAAAGCAAAAACTAATAGGAATTTTATTCTTGAAATGTTTAACTTAGAAAAATGATAAGAAAAGATAACACCATACCTCCCTTAAAGCATTAAATAATTCACAATTTTATTAACCACTTGATGGTAAGGCACAAGAAGAGACTCTCGAAGAAGCCCACTTTGGAAAGGTATCAAATCTTCACCACAATCAAGAAATTTATCCATTTACTCATCTTTATCCCACTCATTGCTAAAATATTTCCTCTTGTAAGTACTCATCCCAGTTGCTTGTGCAATTAGTTATTCATAAACAATAATTATAACTTCCATTAAAGTCACAGTTCTAGCCTTCCATCCTTTGGAAAAGTCAATGGAAATATGAATATCATTTCCACAAATCATATATATATATATATATATATATATATATATATATATATATATATATATATATATATATATATATATATATATATATACATACATACATACATACATACATACATACATACATACATACATACATACACACACACAAACCACCATCCTCAAGGAGAGGCCAAACATCCTTGTTATTCTTAACAGAACTCATAGTAGATGGCTCAATTCTACATAAATCACTGCGCATTTTCCATTTTCTAAATTGCACCCTAATACAATTTATCTTACCATAATTAAATATGCAAACAATACTTAAACCTTAAATAATGATAATAACCATCACCTCATGTCTATTTGTGCAAACACCTTTAACATTCAAATCAACACAAACCCAAAAATAATGTCAACATCCCCTCTCATCATTTTCCATGATCAACATTAAATGATTATTACCATTGATGATATTAGATTTCGTACCAAAATGATTCACTTTCATGATCCAAAAGATCAAATAATATATTTATAAATCCCCTTTAATATTACTATAATAACAATTTTCATTGACCTATCAAACTTAGTATGAGGTTTAAATCTCATACAACCAAAATTAGATATTAGCCATGTTTTCATCAATTAATTGAAACACTCCCCAAAGTAAAGAAAAATCACTATGGCAATTAGTGAAATCACTAATGTTTGCTTCTCTATTGGAAAACCAATCAATAAATTTATTTCCTTCCTTGAAAGTGTGATTGATTGAAATTTGTTGAAAGTGATTAATGATATCAAAAGTGTCTTAAATAATATTACTAATAGTCCAACTTAGATTTTACATCTTAAGAAGATGATTAACTATATTCATGGAATCCCATTCAATACAAATATTAATCGAACCAGCTTTTATAGCCATTCCAATACCCCATAAAGCTTTCAAGGTTTCAATTACATGACTAGTTTGAACACCAAAATTTTGATCAAAGGCCAAAATCACCCTTTCATTGTTATCCCTTTATAGCCCTCCCCTCCCCACACCGCCCCCCTCCCCCCCACACCCACCCACCACCACCCACTTTCCTAGGGTTTCCTTTATAAGAACCATCAAAGTTGAATTTAACCCATCCAAAGAAGGGGGATATCCATTTAATCATTGTCTTAGCTTGCTTTTTCTTATTCTTCAGAGGACAAGAACTCATAATAATCTACCAATTTGAAACAATATGCAATTCAAAATCATTGGCCATGTTATCCTCAAAATATTAGAAAAATTCAAAGCCATAACTTCAACTTTAATTTTGATCCCATAAAAAATTATAGAATTCCTTTCTTTCCACAAAACCCATAAAATGTGGGGTAAAACAATAGCCCAGAGAGTTTTAAACTTATTACTTTTGAAGGGATTTATCCATTGATACCATAATTCAGAAAAAGAACTAGGTAATACCCAATCCACACCAAAATTAAAAAGAATATGGCCTATCACAATTAAGTTGAAAGGACATTCCAACATAATATGAACAATATACTCACAAAGGACACACCAGTTGAGAATATATAAACCTCTTTTTTCAAATTATCAACAATAAGAATTTTGTTTTGGATAGCCAACCAAAAAAACTATATTTACCTTAGGTAATAAATTATTATTTCAAATTTTCTCCCAAGGAAAACCATTATGAAGATATCCAATAACCACTTTATAACTTATTTTAACAAATAATTGACCATGTGGAGATTCTTCCCAAATAAGATCATCCTCAACTGAAGATCTGACAACAAAGAAATTTTTTAAAATAAAATTAAGATCAGAAATGATCTTATCATAGTCATAAATCGCATCTTCTATATTTAAAACTATACATTCTCTTCCAAACTTACTATTCAAGGTGTAATCCTACACTTTCTCTCCATATTTCCTTTTGAATTCCCCAAAAATTTCACTCCAATGTGCAACATCTTGAAGGGGCTACCTAATAAGCCACTTCTCTTCTCAGATCTACACCTTATCTCCACTACCAATTTTACATATAGAATCCTTCCTTAAAAATTTCCTACATTTGACCAATTTATTTCAAAAACAAGAACCCTAAGGAATATACTTATCCTATAACCAACTCACACTATCCCAACTAGTTAAATATTTGGCTTTAAACACCTCAGTCCATAACTTTTTATCCTTGAGGAACCTCCACCCAAGGTTAGATGTTAAAACATAATTTACTTGTCTAACCTTATATATTCCCAACCCCCCTTGACTAATAGGACATTAGACTTTATCCCACTCAACCAAAGGAAACATATTTCTTTCATCAATTCTAGACCATAAAAATCTCTTTTGAATCCTCTCAATTTTTTTTGTTACTAGTCCTCAAAATTTTAAAGATGGACATAATGTAAATACATAAATTATAAAGAGTGATTTTAATTAACAATAATTTTCTGTCCTGAGATAACAAAGTACCTTTTCATCCATCCAATTTTATTTGAAATCTATCCAATAAAGAGTTCCATGTTTCCAAAGGCATCTTATAAAAAAATAATGACATACAAAGATATGTTCAAGGAAGTTATGTTACCTTACATCTAATAAATGTTATTAACCTTTCATTGTCACATTAGAGTATTGACAAATAAAAGCCAACTCTTATCCAAATTAATATTTTGTCTAGAAGCAATTTCATAATCCTTTAGAATATTTTTTAACACTGTAGCTTCTTTAATTGAGGCATGAGCAAGGATGACTGTATCATCCAAAAACTATTGACGGGAAATAATATCAAATCTAGTTGTTGGACTAACCCGTTTTAACCTTAGATATGGTTGAAGATAAATATCTACTCAACACCTTAGTAAAAATGATAAAGAAAAAAGGAAATAATAGATCTCCTTGTTTAATCTTATGCTCACTAGGAAATAAACCAAATGGAAAACCATTAATGATAATAGAAAATATGACTGTGAAAATACAAATATCAATGAGCTTTCTAAAATCAACATTGAAACCAAATTTATCCAGGAACTTACAAGACACCTTATTTTAGGCCTTGTTCATGTCAAACTTCAAGATCATACCATATTTGTTCCCTTTCCCATAGAATGAATCATTTCATGAAGCAAAATTATCCCATCTTAAATTAGAATACCTATCACAAATCCACCTTGCTAACTAGAGTGATAGTAGGAAGAAGATGTTGTAATCTCAAAGCTAGTAGCTTAGTAAATTTTTTATAAATAATATTACATAAGCTAATCAGTTTGAAAATTTTGAAATCCTTGGCTCCTCAGATCTTAGGAATAATTATAATAAAGGTATTATTAAACTCTATTAGAATATTTCCAAAGGAGATAAATTCACAAACAATAATCGTTAAATTCCATTTGATAATTTTCAAAAAATGTTGAAAAAATGCTACCAAAAAGTCATCAGGACCAGGAGCCTTATCCCCCTCCATAGAAGAAACCACATATTCAACTTCCTCAATTATAAATACTTAAATAAGCAAACTATCATTCCCAAGAGTGATAGATTGAGGAATCAAATCCAAGATATTGTTGACCTTTGTACCATTACTAACATCTTCCTTAGTAAATAAATTCTTGAAAAACTTAATGGATTATTCCTTAATAACTGCAAAATTAGAAGTTATTTCCCTAGTATCTTTAATAATTGCATTTTAAGGGTACATAAGTGAAAAAACATTGTATTTTGGTCCCCTTATGTTAACCAAAGTGCCCTAATTTTTTTTCTTGAAAACATCTCCTCTTGTGAATTAATAAAATGATATTTAGAAAGAAGATTTTTCTCCTTCTAGTACAAATTTTGATTCATACCACTGCTTTCAACTTATTTTTCAAGAACTGATAAGTCTTCTCTATTTTTCTTCTTCTTAAAGATATTACCAAATACATCTCTATTCCATTTTTTGAGCTAAATTTTAAATTATTAAGCTTCCTAACAATTTTGAACATTGCCAAACCAAAAATTAGAATCCCCCAACATTCCTTAATTATGTCTTCTAAATCAAGATGGAGCAACCAAATTTTATCAAACCAAAATTGAGTTTTACGCCTATTAGACCCAGAATCCATATCAAACACAAAAGGATTGTGATCCTACCCAATTCAAGGAAGAGAGGAAATGCAAATATTATGATCCAAAAATAAATTAGGAGAAACAATGAATATTTCCAAATGAACCTAGATCAGATGCTCACCTAACCATTTATTTTGATAAGTAAATTAAGAACCCCTCAATTCCACATATAATAAACAATTAATAGATAAAAAATTAGAAATTCCATCCATAGTTCTACTAAAATCCTTTCTCCCACCATTTTTTTTCCAAAGGAAAAAGAGGGGTATTAAAATCACCTACAATAATCCATCTTAAATCAAGACAAGTTATTCATAAGTTAAAAAGCTAATCCTAGGGTTTCCTTCTACAAATGTAATTATTTGGGGCATAGATATTATAAAACAACTAACTAGAATTATCTATAGTATTAGTACATAGAATAACTAGGTGTTGATTATTTGAAAGCAATATATCACCCTTCAACAAAGTCTGATCCCAAAAAGTGACTAAGCCTCTCGAATCCCAATATGCATAAACCATATAGGCCAAATAATTTCTCCAAATTCTCTTATGATCTTCCAAAATTAGATCATCTAACATTTTTGTTTATTCAATAGAAGCAATCTTATGTTTATGGTTATAGATTAGGTATTTTAAAAATCTATGTTTAGCAGAGTTATTAAGACATCTTATATTTCATGATATAAAAATCATTTAGAATAATAAATGAAGGTTAAAGATACTGCTAATGTCATCTTCACTCCATCATTAATGTCTTTTTTAGTGTACTTAATTCTAGACTCCTTTTTTCTAGTTTCCCAACCTTTCTAGCCAAACCCACATATGCAGACTTTCTTCTCCTTGTCATCCTAAAATTATATGAAGCTAAAGATTTCTTCTCTTTTGTTTATTTTTGGGTAATATTTGCAACATCATCTATAAAACAGGTGAAAAAATCCAATTTATTTGTTTCACTATCCTCTTTCTTTCCATCTTGAATTATGGCATCCTTCATTCCTTCAAGTAATTTGAAATTTGAGGAAAGTATAATATCTGTGGAGATTTCCAAACTTTGTGAAGGCTCATTAATTTATTTTTCACTAATTCCTTCCACATTTCCATCCTAATTCATTTTGAAACTCCCCTCATTCTCCACTACCGTGTTATGAACTTCAAGTTATTTTTCTAACAAATATGATTGTCTTACTTATGGATTTTACTTAAATTTTCCTTCAATTCTTTAGACTCTTTTTCAAGGGAAATTTGAAAATATTATTCTTTATGCTTGTTTGTTGTGCTTTCTACTATGTGCCAAGCTTTGTTCTCCTTCCTTCTTGGTGCTTGATCCTTAATTTTTGTAGGATAACTTTTCGAATTATGACCCAATTTGTAAAAATGTTACATTTCTAAGGAGAGTCCTCATATTCAATCTTTTGATTCCAATCCCCATCAATAAAATGTAACATGATTGTATCTAATAGAGATTTAACATCAAAGACATTAACATATAATCAAACATAGATAAGTCTTGATTCATCTCTCATTGCCGCATCTATGGATATTAAAGATCTAAAAAATTTAGCAATCAACCTAAAGATTTATTCATCCTAGAACTCCACTGGTAGCCTAGGTAATCTTACCCAAATAGGTAAAATATTGATATCTTCTTTCCCAAAATCAAAATAAGGTTTCCACCTTCTCAAAAACATACCCATTATTGCAAAGAACCATGGTCATCCAAGAAACACCCTAGGAAAATATTATAAAATATTAAATTCAAAAAGGAAAAAGCCTTTCACATTGAATACATGCCAATATGACATTTAGAGTATCATTTGTGTTAAGCCCATTTATGAACATCATCAATATTGGGTCTAGCACCCAAAAAAACTTGCTTATCAATGCATTATCCATCTAAGAAAGGAATCTACTTACTAGAGAGGATATAATATCTAGTTTAAAGCCATTATCTTGATATTAGGATCTGTCATCCCTTTAAAACATTATGATATGAACTCTACCCCCTCGAACACTCAACCCACGATCTCTATCCCTTCACACAATTTATCCATATGCTGTACCTCTAAAGTCATGGTACACATCAATTTTCTCAAATTGTGGACCCCTTTCTTGAAACCCTCTATGAACCAATATCTAATCACCCTCCTCATGATCCTTACCATCACCATTTCCCTTCTCCCACTTAGAACTAACATTCAAATTTAAAATTCCCGCTCGGTCTACCATCTCTCTGTAGCTAAGATGTGTTAAAATGTTGTGATTTAAAAACCAGGGTTACCTTTTAGATAAATCAAACAGTTTTTAACATTAGATACTAAAAATCTCAATTTCTTAATTAAAATAGAATTGGATGCGGAATATTTTAGGAATGAGTGCAAAGTGCTTCTTTATTGAAACCCTCTATGAACCAATATCTAATCGCCCTCCTCATGATCCTTACCATCACCATTGCCATTCCCGCTTGCTCTACCATCTCTCTGTAGCTAAGATGTGTTAAAATGTTGTGATTTAAAAACCAAGTTTACCTTTTAGATAAATCAAACAGTTTTTAAAATCGGATACTAAAAATCTCAATTTCTTAATTAAAATAGAACTGCGTGCGGAATATTTTAAGAATGAATGCAAAGTGCTTAGAAAACTCTCTAACTTATTTCCCGCCTTTGAAACTCCTAATTTTTCCAATTTTATAATTTTTCATGATTAATTCTAGTGTTCCATTAATTCATACCAAAACTGAATTAATAACTGAAACACATAATACTGAAAGGAAAATTGACACCAATCTAATAATGGAGTTCACCCATTTAAGAGCTATGTTTCTGGGTTCGTAAATCATGAACCGATCCATTTAAAATGATGCAAATGCCAATATTTTTCAAAATTACATCAAAATTAAATATGAGACCCTGTAATAGTGCTGAAATCGACTGCTTAAAGATTCTAAAATTGATTAGCAATTCATCTTCTTGGAGTCCTTAGCCCCTGTATATCCTCTCCGTGCATTCAGGGAATTTTCTCCATTAGAGTATATGCAAACTCTAATACATAGGCATAATGATATTAGTGGAGTGTCTCTGCTTCTATCAGGTCTGTAACTCCTTAAATCATCCTATCTCGGTTCATGTCTTACAAATACCCTGTAAGTAGAAACCACTCGCCCAAGACTCATAAACCTTATAAAATAGGTATAATACAAAAACAACTTGCAATGAATAAATGACATTCGGGACTCTCTGCATTTTTATATATACATCCACACATTGTCTTCCATGGCCAATGGCCTACAAAAATATGATAAAGTGTCTGCAAATAAACTGTCATGCCTAGTACATCTTCCATGGCTAATGCCTTGTAAACAAAAGAACACGTATATCACCTTGCAATGAATAAATGACATTCGGGACTCTCTGCATTTTTATATATACAGCCACACATTGTCTTCCATGGCCAATGGCCTACAAAAATATGATAAAGTGTCTGCAAATAAACTGTCATGCCTAGTACATCTTCCATGGCTAATGCCTTGTAAACAAAAGAACACGTATATCACCCTATCTCAGGTCTGTGCATTTATAACATCTGCCAATGGCACATAGGGCTTACACAATAGGCGTATTATGTCTCTCGTGGCTCGACTTTGCCTTAATCCAATACACAATTACCTATATGTATCTTCCCTGGCCCGATGGCCTTTTACTAAATAGAAGAAAATGCAAAAGTAACTCCGGTCTATGTATTCACATAAGACCACACATAGGCATAATGTAACTACCTAACGCCATAACCTTCAGGCTCGAGTTATTGGTCTACATGTATGTCAAGACATAATATACGTCCTTGGCTAAAATGCCTTATAATGTAGACGCATACCTCCTTTCCAGACTTGGCTCTCGGTCTGCACAAATACAAAGTCACATAATCATGTTAAAAAACGAAATTAACACCAGGCTCGATCTGCTGTATTCAACATAAGACCACGCTCATGGCCAATAGATTTCCATGATCTAGGCATTATCACTTCGCCCATTCAGAACTCTCTTTCTTCACCATGGCTTCGAAAGACTTCTAACAGGCGTATCCATATCCACTCGGGCCTGTGTCTAAATATAACTTTGCCTGTATATTATTACTTAGTCGTGGTCCAACGACTTTTGCCAAAACAAGGTTCGAATCCTTCCCCCAAATCTTCCATCGCCAACTGACACCCAATAACCTATATTTCCATGATCCCTCTCACTTGAGGCTTTGGCTTGACAGGCGGGCCTTACAGTTTTGCTCCCTGAGGTCATGGGTTTGACCCCTCAAAACAAGGCATCGATTTCTAAAAATCCCACATTCACCAGACTCCCCAACGGATTTAAATAGCCTTACATCCACCATACAACTTATGGCTTTGGCCATGTCTAACTCGCCTTTTATTTGAGGTGTAAACGACTCTACAAGTTTAGAGGTCCATGAGGATGAGCTCGAACGTTAGTTGGTTGAGCTGTCACCACCAAACTTGGTCGATTTATAGAACCTTCGAGCTAGCAGAAATCTATCAGGTGTTAGCACTAAGAGTTCGTCTCGAGCTGGGTCTGGAGTGACTGCGTTAAACTTGGAATAGTTATGCATGACGTAGTAAATACATGGAATGATTTAATGATCTGGGATATGCAATGTATAAACAATATTGATGCATATAAAAGAAAAGACATTACAATGGTAATATGAAAATTCAAAGACAAAGGCACCCGTCCACAAAAAGAGTGTGTCGTAGCTGAAGGTCCCTAGTCAACAAATAGCATGGTCCATTTATTCAAACATGAGTGTTAAAGATTGGAGGCAAAAACAAAACACTTTTTCACCATTTTTACCATTCGTTTTTGCACCGTCATGTGTCACTTGCCAATTGGTCCACTTGGGAACCATGCATGCATCCACGTCACTATTTGACCTATTGACCATTTTATCCAAACTTTAACCAATGATATCTAGAGCATACGATCTCTATTTCACACATTCTAATAAGAGTTAGAATGATTTCAGAATGCTCTTTAGTTTTGCATTAGTTCAAAAGAGACTTTATCTCATAAAGAGGCTTTTGGTCTCCAAAAGTCACAATAATTCATCAAATCTGCAAAACAACTCTCTGCATACAAAAATCAAAATATAACATAGTGAAGGTGTTATTAAGTTATGCAAATAAACTCTATTTAAAAAACACCAAGTTTACTTCAACATAATAAGACATCATCAAAACTTCTTTGCAAGAAGTCAATTGTCCAACTGAAACTCTTTACCCATTCTGCCAAAATGACTTGTTACCCAAAATAGTCATAACATATGATGGATTCTCTCAACCCTTAGACTACATAAAAGCTAAGGTATTCTCTTTGTTATCAACATCACATAAGGAAAAATAAAATATGTTGCGTACCCCTATAGGGTTTGAACAAATTGAAACGTATGTATACTTGCATTTACAAATGTTGCCCATCTTTGGATCTTGAAACATATGTATACATGTGTGTAAAAATATTTTGTGATACAAACATTGCCCAAGATATAGTGGGATTTAAACGTATATGTCAAGTATAAAAATTTACAACTAATATGTCCATCTAAAGGTTACTAATGCACTATATATATATATATATATATATATATATGTCAAACTCGAGTATTAACTTAGAGATTTTTCATAATAAGAGCCTCTTTACAAACTCAAAACCTCTATAAGTAGCTGTAAGACTTCATAAACATGAAGAAAAAACTAGAATTTTAACCATGTCTCGAAGTTTTCTCACTGTTGATTGCTCCCTTATTCATACCTCCAAAACTCATCCAACTAAGTTAGTTTCCTAAATCTTATCACATTGGAAAACTAAAATAAGAAATAGAAATAACATCCTTCTAAACACAAGTTTATTGAAAATTCATTCCCTGGATCTAATAGTTAGGAATTCTCTTGAAAATAGTGTTTGAAATGAATCTAAGCATACTATTCAATACTATAGTAATGCTTTATCAAAACTATTCAAGTAAACCATTTTGATTAATAAGGGTTGTTCCCTCTTCTTGCTTTCCAATAAATGAATAGAAGGTGGTTTCATCTTATCAACTCTATTTTCTACGAGTTAGATGATCCATTTTAATTTTCAAAAAGTTTTTAACAATAATTTCAAATCAAAACATATTTTATTTTCAAAGCAACCCGCACAAAGGTTATCTAGATTTAAACCAAAAATTATGCAAACATAGTTACTTTGAAAATAATTTATACCTCTGAAGAAACTGTGAAGTGCACTTGTTGAGTAATGATTGGCATATTGTTGTAGTTTAAAGAAATACATGTTTGCTCCTTATAAATCTTAACAAAGCAATGAAACATAAACCAACTTATGAACCAATTAACATCTCAATCCATAAAGTGCAAAAACTTGTTCAATTTTCTAAATAATGCTCTATTTGATATTTCCATATCTTACCATGGAACCGGTATTTTCACTTGTTTTTATAGGCTTCAAAAATATGATTAGTCATCCAAAAATAAAGGCTACACAACTGATTATCAAAGATTAAAATATTGTGTCAATACCAATATGAAATCAGATCACCATCATACCTTAATATGTCCTCTGTGTAAGATTGGTATAAGATTGCAACTAATTCTTCTTGGTGTGCATCACTAAAAATACCTTGCATTTTATCTAATTGCATCACAAGAAAGAAATGTTGATCCTTTCATAACACCATCTCACACCTTCAAGTGACAATGTGTTGTGCTATTCATCCATTTTGATCCTATAGAGCTAGTGGTTTCAAAACTTTGGCTGTCAGAAGCTTGTCTTCTTCTAGTGAATTGGAATGTCTTCTAATTTTCCTTTGAACTAGCCTCCCTGCGTAATCAAATCAACAAAAGAGCAATACCAAAAATCTATATTTAAAAATTGCAAACTAAAGTATATCAACCACTGAAGCAAGTCTTGTATCAACCTGCTCTGACACCAAAATTGATCAAAAAATTGGGTTTACCTTTTAGATAAATCAAATAGTTTTTAAAATCAGATACTGAAAATCTTAGTTTCTTAACTAAAGTAGAATTGGATGCGAAATATTCTAAAAATAAATGCAAAGTACTCAGAAAACTCTGTAACTTATTTCCCACCTTAAAAACCCCTGATTTGTGTCATTTTATAATTTTTCGTAATTAATTCTAGTGTTCCATTAATTCATCTCAAAACTGAATTAATAACTGAAACACATATTAATGAAAGGAAAATTGACACCAATCTGATAACAGAGTTCAACCATTTATGGGCTACATCTCTGTGTTCGTAAATCATGAACCAATCCATTTAAAATGATGCAAATGTCAATATTTTTCAAACTTACATCAAAATGAAATATGAGAACTTGTAATAGCGCTGAAACCGACTGCGTGAAGATTTTGAAATTGATTAGCAATTCATCTCCTCGGAGTCCGTAGAACCTATATATCCTCTCCGTGCATTCAAGGAAATTTTATCCATTAGAGTATATGCAAACTCTAATACATGGGCATAATGATATTAGTGGAGTGTCTCTACTTCCATCTTGGTTGCAACTCCTTAAATCATCTCGTCTCGGTCTGTGTCTTACAAATACCTTGCAAGCAGAAACCACTGAACCAAGAATCCTAAACCTTATAAAATAGGTGTAATGCAAAAACAACCTACAACAGATAAATGACATTCAGGGCTGTGTGCCTTTTTATATATACATCCACACATTGTCTTCCATGGCCAATGGCCTACAAAAATAGAAGAAAGTGTTTGCAAATAAACAATCATCCCTGATACATCTTCCATGGCCAATGCCTTGCAAATAAAAGAACATGCATATCATCCTATCTTGGGTATGTGCATTTATAACATCTACCAATGGCACACAGGGCTTACACGATAGGCGTATTATGTCTCTCCTGGCTCAGCTCTGCCTTAATCCAATACACAGTTACCTATACGTATCTTACCTGGCTCGACGGCCTTTTACTAAATAGAAGAAAATGCAAAAGTAATTCAGGTCTATTCACATAAGACCACACATAGGTGTAATGTAATTACCTGACGCCATAACCTTCACGCTCGAGTTCTCGGTCTGTGTCTATCAAGACATAATATACGTCCTTGGCCAAAAGGCCTTACAACATAGACGCATCCCTCCTTTCCAGACTCGGCTCTCGGTTTACACAAAACAAAGTCACATAATCATGTTAAAAAAATGAGTTTACACCAAGCTCAGTCTGATGTATACAGCATAAGACCACGCCCATAGCCAACTGATTTCCATGATAAGCGTGGTCACTTCGCCCATTCAGAACTCCCTTTCTTCACCATGCCTTCAAAAGCCTTCTAACAGGCGTATCCATATCCGTTCAGGCCTGTGTCTAAATATAACTTCACCTGTATATTATTACTCATCCGTGGTCCAATAACTTTTGCCAAAACAAGGTTCGAATCTTTCCCCCATATCTTCCATCGCCAACTGACTCCGAATAACCTGTATTTCTTAGAGTCCTCCAACTCGAGGCTGTTGCTTGACGGCCGGGCCTTACAATTTTGCTCCCTGAGGTTACGGGTTCGACCCCTTAAAATAAGGTATGGATTTGTAAAAATCCCACATTCATTGGTAACAGACTCCCCAACAGCTACAAATAGCCTTACGTCCACCTTAGAGGTCGACTTTTAGCCCACGTACAAGTTGCCTGTTGTTTGAGGTGTAAACGGCTCGGTCAATTTATAGAACCTTCGAGCTGGAAGAAATCTATGTCGGGCTAGCACGGTCTCGGTCTCGGTCTCGAGCTGGGTCTTGAGTTACGTGCGTTGAACGCGGCATAGTTATGCATGACTGAAAAAATGCGTGGAATGATTTAATACTGTGGGATATGCAATATATAAACAACATTGAGGCATATAAAAGTAAAAGGCATGTCAGGATAAAAAGAGTGTGTTCAAGATTGAAGGTGAAAATAAAACACCTTTTTAATATTTTTATTATTCATTTTTGCATTGTCATGTGTTACTTGTCAATTGGTTTATTTGGCAATCGCGCATGCATCCATATCATTGTTTGACTCGTTGATTATTTTTATCTAAACTTTGACTAACAATATTTGGAGCATACGATCTTCATTTCACATGTTTCAATAGGCATTGGAAAGTTCTTAAAATGCTCTTTAGTTCTGCACTAGTTTCAAGAACATATGAAGGATGAAAAAATCCTCTAGCTCATGTTGGGTGGTAAATGCTTTTAATATGATGAAGTTTTGAAATGGAGTAATGGTATGTAGAATCACCTTATCAAAGTGGGACATGAGGGTGGGCCTGGGTCCATTATGGTCATCGATCAATCAACATATGAAACACCTCATTGTGTTCCACTTTGTCCACATAGAGAAGTGTGACCCCTAACTCAAGGTGTTCACATGGCCACTTGTTGAAAGTATCTTCATGGGCTCAATGAGAATGGAACTTTGGTTGATGAGTACAAACTAATTCTACCTCACCAATAAACCAAATCCTCTAATCCCATTACTTATAAAACCATGAACATATAATTATAAACAAATCCTAAATAAATGAAATGAAGGAATCAGGATTGTTACTCTACCTCTCTCATATGCCCTGATCCTCTCATTAAATTACATTATTATTTTTAACTATTGGAATCCTCTAATTGAATTGTCATATAAATGAATAAAAAGTAATAAATACAAAAATGATAATTTTATCTATCATAAGTTTTATTTATGAGAGAATCACACACTTCAAGAGGCATCATGTCTCAAATTAATTCATGTTTCAAAATGTCATGATTATATACCAAAGTAGGCACTATCATCTAATATATATGCCTCTGTTTTATTTCACCTAACAAGTTTTGTGTGGTTGAGGTGAGGTGTTGTCAGCAGATAAAACCATTTGATGTCATCTTTTGAAATCAGGGTCTTCTAACTTCCATTATCCATAATAAAATACAAATACATTCCATTCACCCAAATTTGGGAATAAATGAGAAGATTTGCATCATCTAACATGACAAGGGACACTCATATCATGGAAAGAATACATTGGGGATCAAACATTATGATTTCCTTTCCCTTGTCCTTTATATGAGGTGACATTGCTACTGGTGTCAATAATGCTCTTGGTCTAAATTAATTTAAGAATCTGGAAATGGAGTTTAAATTCGAACAATAGCATTTTTCTAGCACGACATTCTTCATTTGAGTGTCACTCTTGTGTGTATCATAACACTTGTTCATGTTCTTATGTGGGCTATTATCTACAAAATCCTTCTTCAATTCTCACTTTGAATAAGGGTGTGGGCCTGATTGTTTAGTGTTGAGGGTAGTTTATTTTCTTCCCTTTCATTTTTATTTTTCTTTGATATTGACTATGTAGTGATTGGCCTTCCAATGTTTTAATCTCCATAAACTCCATGTATTTTTGTATGTAAATTTAGAAATCAAGTGTTGCAATATTTGAGATTTTGGTGCCACTTAATGTCATGTATGTCAAATTTTACTAAAAATGTATGAAATATGCTGGTATAATATTACATTTTTTGGTCCCAAACCTTGCACAATGGACACAATTTTTTAAATTAGATGCCATAATTCTTCATAGGGTACCTAATATTCCTCCTTAATGGTCTCTACAAAATATTCTCATGATTTCTTTTCTAACTCATGAAATATATCACCAAAAACAATGATGACATTATGATACCCATCATTTTTAACACATGTAAGGAAGTTTTCAACAGTGCAAATGTGATATTTTCATTGTCAGAAAAATTATTTACAAATAAATACAATTCCAATTGGTTGAACTATTTTTTTTACTTCATTGACATCAAATTTTCATTTATAAAGAGGAATGCCAATATTTTATTGTACCTCAAAAGGTATTAGAAAAATTATTTACAAATAAATACAATTCCAATTGGTTGAACTATTTTTTTTACTTCATTGGCATCAAATTTTTATTTATAAAGAGGAATGCCAAGATTTTATTGTACCTCAAAACATGTTGGGCCCCTGAAAGGATTTCTTGGTGATAAGATGAACACTACAAACACATTTTGTGTAGTAATGTTGGAGAATTCTGCCATGATACCATGTTTTTACTTTTCAAGGACTTCGCCAAACAACAACTGGGAATGTTATCTCATTCACTTTTTGTCTATCTAGGATTGTTTGGAGTGGCAAGGAAGTCAATCCAAAGGGTTGTGTTTTACATATTCTAACCTTTTTCGATGGAATATACAAGAATGGAACAAATTGTTCCAATATTAATTACTCAAATTTTAATAGTAGTGTGATGGAAAACAAACTAAGTTTGTAAAAAACTAATATGTTATAAAATTAATTGATAAAATCAAATAAATTGATATATATAATTCCAATATAATGTAATGTAAATAAATATTTATTAAAACTAAGAGTAGTATAAAAAAAATTAACAATTTATGAGGAGAAATGTGAAACTATAACAAATAGTGTTATAGTAATATCTGAATATTGACTGAAGATTACATTAATGTAAGTTTTACATTTTAGATGTTAATTTTTTTATATTTATTTTTAAAAAAATTTATGTAACAAGTATTCTTCTAAATAATTAAAAGATTTTTTCATAACCATAAACTTATTAAAATACATAAATATAATTTTCTAATTTTTAAATATATTTTTTATTTTACATTTTCAAAATATTTGGGAACATTTCTCTCACCTTGAAACTTCAGTCAAATAATTCCCATGACATACATGTAAGACACATAAAGTAGTACACTTTATAAATTTCAAAACACACAATACAATTTGAAATTTCGAAGTATTCAGTCAAACCAAGGGAAAAAAACTAAAAACAAAACAGAGACACAGACTTGAAGATAAAATAATAAAAGAAGGCGTTAAAAAAGAACTTCAAACATTTTAATATTCAAACCTTTTATAAAAAGTTTGGAGACAAAATCCGCATCATCATTTTTTTTATTTTTTAAATTCTATAAATTCATTTTATAGATAATGGTATTCATTTCAAATGTATTTAAAAGAACATGTGATTTTTTTTTAAAAGGTTAATGATAAGTTAAAAATTAATTTAATATAATTTTAAAATTTTAAATAAATATATTAAATTTTTCTATGATTATTTGTTAACATTTTTATATTTTTATGTTATATATTTGGTTATTATTTATATGAATTATTTGTTGATATTTTCATATTAAAAAAAAAGAGGATTTCAAACTTTTTTGGAAACTATTTCTATCATATATCTAATCAATATTAATTTTAAATATTTTATAATAAAAAAATCACATGCTATTTTCATTTTTATTTATAAAATTTAAAATAATATGCAATGTTTATATATATCCTTATTTAAATGTGTTATTTATTTTTTAATTATGTTTTAATAAAATAAATTTAAATATATAAAATTTTAAATATACAAAAATTTATCATATAAATAATTATTAAAATTAATTATATCTTTACTTAACCTTTCCAAAAATAAATCTTAAAAAAATTATAAAAAAAATATAATTATAAAAATATGACTATTAAATATCCATCATTTATAATAATTATTTATTTTCCTAAAACATATAATTTCATTTATAAATTTATTTATATATATAAATTTTTTATAACATGTAAATATTTATTAATGTAAATTTTGGGCCAATGCTAACAATATTGCTTTTAAATGCTCGCTTTAAAAATAAACACTTGGCCACACAAGCACGGCCAGATCAGTTGCTATACTCCACCAAATAATGTGATAAAGTCCGTACGTGAGGAGGAAAAGTTAATTGATCCGACTTCACTCCCAAACCATCAGTAAATTAATTACGACTAAAAAATAAAACATGTTGGGGTTACGGTTATGGTTAAGTTTGAATCGAAAGAGAAACCATAAGTTAAAAAAATATTTTAATTGAATTAAATAATAATATACAAGATAAGTGCAGGCTATTTGACCATTACGGAAAATAATGGCAGCGGAGAGAGAGGCACTATTTTTTCCAATTTATCGAACAAATCCTCCTCCCAATCATCTTTCTGTGTGGTGCCTGTTCCACTTCATCTTCGTCTCTTCCTCTCTTTTTGGGCTCCACGTGACCACACGCTGAGCCTGAAGACTCACTATAGGATGAGGGGTTGAGCGGAAAGTTGAGTATAGCTTTGGCTCCTCTCATTTTAAAAGCGGCGCGGTCATATGCAACAGCAGCAGCCTCAGCGGTGTCAAAAGTGCCCAGCCAAATGCGGGCTCTTTCCTTTGAGGAGTCCCTAATCTCTGCAGCGAATTTCCCCCACGGCCTGCACCGCACTCCTCTGTAATGTCTCTTACACGGAACCGATATCTTAGGCGACGAGGTTTTATCACTCCGTCCGAGTTCCAATCGCCGTTCCGCTTCTCCGTCAAACGAGGCAATTACAGGGTGCGTAAGTGGAGAGGCAGCGGAGGGAGTGGTGGGCGTGGAGGAGTCGCCGAGCAAATGAAATTTGATCCGTTGCAGAGCTGCATAATACTCTTCACAAGTCATTTGTTTTGGTTTATCGTTATCGCTGAATAACACTGAATGATGAATTTATAGAAAGGGGGAGAGACAGGATTTGAAGTGAGAAGATGCGAGGAAGGAACGACAAATGCTTGACTGTAAGCCATTCATAACAATAAATATAAATTTATTTATTGTACCTGACGTTGACGTCTGTTTGACTAGAGACTCTTTTTCTTATGACACAGTCGCACTTAATTTCACGTGTCTATTTCAGAAACAGTGGATTTGTATGAGGGGAGGGATACGGTTCAAAGTCACGGGTCAATACTTCAAAAGGTTGAGGGGAGATCAGATCTCGTGAGGCCTAATTATGGCATAGATTCGTCTCATGGTTTTCTAAACGCCGTTTTTACCCTGCAGCGGTTTGTAAGAACATAGATGTCGAGTGGTTTTACAGAGTCGTCCATAATTGAATTGAATTGTGTAGTGAAAAAGAATGGTTGAATTAAATGTTTGACAGGATGTGAAATGAAAGCCAAATGGTATATGGCATATTTTAGCTGTCATTAGTTTTTAATCAGATTTGTTGGCAATAAAGTTTGGGTGAAAATAAAATTAAAACAAAATATTCAACCTTTTCCACAACATTCATATTTAATGTTAGTATGGAAAGACGAATTTGATATAACATTTCACCAAACAAATAAACCAAAAACAAACAGTAGGTAATTTGTATCGAAACAATTTTAATTACTGATATAAAAACTTTAATCCCTGATATAAAAACTACAACGTGGGTGAATGCTCTTTAAAGTTGTTTGAACCGCCTTCAAATTCTTTATATATGGTTCTCATTATATTGTTCATATGTAACTTGAAGTTGATGTAGCAGGGATTGAAGTAGATGCAACGAGGACTGAAGTAGACATAGTAAGCACTCTATAGAGGTCCCGATTTGATGTCAAGTCAGCAATTTTCCCTTGTTTCCTTGATTTCTCCTAAGAAAAATTGATTATATAAATTCAATAAATTGATTTCATAATTGGGTTGTAGAAATAGAATGCAATATTTTAGCTAAACAATATTGTGAAACTACGCATCAAAAACCGAATGTACACAATAAAATAAAGTTAAAAAGCAAGAATCTCAAATAAAATTGTCTGTGAATACTACATGATAAATCCAAACCTATATTAATAAGTTCAAAGAGGGTTTTCAAAATTTGACATTAATGAAATACCTATAGATGAATCCACATTAGGTATGCTTGGTATGCTTTGGACAAAGTAAAGATAAAACAAGCAAGCCCAAGGTCTTTGTAATGTATTTGGCATCAAGTTAAGATTTTCCTCACCTTACCGTCCATAAGCAAATGGATACGCAGAAGCCTCTAACAAAACCCTTAACAAAATGTTAACCAAAGTAGTCAATGTTTCAGGTTAGGATTGGCACTTGCACATCCTTTCACTTTATGGGTCTATTGCACTAGCATTCAAACCTCTACGGGTGTTACCCCTTTTTCTCTAGTCTTCAGAGTAGAGGTAGTCTTGTCTCTCGAAGTCCAGATTCCTTATTTTCACATATCCTTGTAAGATATAATTTTTGAGAGTGACTATCATCAAGAATGTCTAACATGACTTGAGATACTTAATGAACATCACCTAGAAATGCTTAACCATCTTCCTTTCTACCAAGAGAAAATAAAGCATGACTATAATAAGCACTTGAAAGAATGAAAATTTAATATCAGAGACCTTATCCTCAAGGAAAATCAGCATATAACCAATATGGAGAAAAGCAAAAGAGGCAAGTTTACTTTTAATTATCTTGATCCCTACATTGTAACCCACAAGTATGGATAAAAAACTTACCATTTGTCCTCTCTAGAAGGCAAACTAGAACCTGAGCCTCTCAATGCTTCGCATCTACATCCTTTATTTTGTTAAATAAGGAGAAAACTCACCTTCTTGTCTAACTTAACCTCATCCCTTGATTTATGATATTTTCACATTTACTTACCTATCACTATCCCTTTGAGGACAACCGATTATAACATAAAACCATGTGATTAACTATCATAGTCATAGCCTAATATTAAATATGGGTATCACGGATCTACCCATATCATGGTTCTAATGGATACTTTTCATCTCTAATTAGATGGAATCCCATGGTCATTATCTCTCAAAACCCTTTCACCTATCATTAACTTTTTGTGCTAAAATTTTTGCCTTCATAAAGGTAAACATCTAAGCCTATATAGAATTGTCTATGTCTAAACCTAGCATCAAAATACTCTGGGATGCCAAAATATCACATGGGTCACATGTCTCTAGTATTGTGGACTTCTCCCTTGAAGGACAACTTACCAAAATTAAAATTGCTTAAAAAGATAAACTACTTCCTTGAAGGATAGCTACCAAATAAACAAACCCAAACTTAGACCACTCCCTTGAAGGATGGCAAAGTCAAATTTGTCAAAAGCAATCATTTGAAGCTTCTCACATCGATCAACTTTACAAACCTATCAAAATAATAGTAATAAAGGATCCTATATCAAAATCAAAACAAGCTATCTAAAGAAAGTTGTAATCAACTTTCATATCTAGATTAGTAGACTTCTCACATTGATCAGACTATATCTTGCTTGAAGACATGAACTTGTCTACTATGGTTCTTAGGTTACCTATATAAGTGGCAAACCAACCCACATAAGGTTACCTTATTTATCACCCATTTAACCTTTACCTACCACCCATCCCCTTATACTATCTACAAATCAAGGGATTATGAGCTTACTTGACACAATGTGATCAAGACACCTTTTTATCAACCAAAGAAGGCTAATGCGAAGTATTTTAAAGGCTTATGTTCCTTAAGACAATCTAAATTTGGTTTCTTTTGGTCCTTACCAATGAAAAGACATCATGTTTTTTTCTTATCCTCTCATCATTGATTCATGTAGACATATGTCTCATGATTCTTATCTCTTTTCCCACATCTAGTTTGTTATCTAATTTAGTTTATGTGCTTTCATTAACATCATATCATAAACCACATCAATCACCATAATCAAACCATCAATAACCATAAATAAAACATCATCACCATAATCAAAGGCATCATCACATCATATCACAAACCACATCAATAACCATAATAAACCATTGATAATCATCAACATCATATTCATTAACAAATTAAAACATCATTCATAATCATCACATGCCTAAGCTACTGAGTCCACATCTCATAAATAAAATGTATAATGCATAAAACATGTAAATCATGAACCATGAACCATTTTTACATAAATCACATCTATATATCATCATAAACATCATGTCATCAAAATAAATAATACATGTAATAATGTATATCATCTTTCTCTCAAAACATGTACATCTCGCTGCATCAACATGCAGGCTAGTATCACAATTATGTATACCTACATCATAACATATCATATCATGCCCCTAGGGCAACATTATCACTAGCCCCATCTAAACTAACATTTTTATTTGGTTTTGGTCCTCCTGGGATGCCTACCCATCCACCCACTAAAGCAACCCACTGACCTAGAGTCACCACAACTACCCCACCTACTAAACTAGCTCTATACTCACCCATTAGGGTTGTTCAAGACATTATGCTAGAACTATGGCCTCGTAATACCTCAAATCTTCCACTTTGGCCAAGTATCATATGATAGGGATGGTACCTAGTGGTCCTGCCACTGTTCCTCCCCTCTGTCTCAAGGTGTCCCTCTCCTCTGTCTCAAGGTGTCCCTCTCCTAGGGCACCAATCCTAGTGAGGTCCTGGCTTGATCCCTCTCACCTATAATGGTGGAAACTTGACCTTGTAATGTCACAATTTGGCCCTACAATGTGGCCACCTATCCTTGTAACACTGTAATTTGTGCCTATGTAGCAACTAGTGCTACTCTTGTCTATCCATTTGGGCCACCTCCCTATACCTATACCTATGGACCCCCACTAGCTGGATCCACATCCATGGCCTACTGGCCCCCATCATCCCACCCAAAATTGACCATTTCATAAAGGGCTTGCTACCATAATGCATATCCATCAACAAAATTGACATCATCAACCCCTATTTTAAGAGTTAGTTCTTCATGATTTAGGACCACCTCCTTTGGCTATGGCTCATGTAGTAAAAACTCAACATCCTCCCTCATAAACCTCAAGAATAGACCTAGAATCCCCTACACTAGGCCAAACTACCTTTGAAATCTATCAAATGGGATGAGCTAAGTCTCACCATCTCTCCACCCATATATCCATCTCCAGCTTTGCAATGATAATATATGATAGCTATAGAGGGCCCATATCAAAAATCCAACATATAGCTTCCAAACCACATCACCTATAACCAAGCCATCCAATACATCTCTGAATCAATTGATATCCCTCACACCTCCTCTAATTCCTATGAGTGCATAGTCAACACTCTCACACAAAATGCCAAATCACCAACTTACTAGAATGCATGGAAAGCATGGAAATCAAATTGCAAAAAGTAAAAATGAACTTTCATTTTCACTTTTTATGTTCCATGGTTTTAGGGTTTCTCCTTGACCATTGATGATTAGGGTGACCATCGATGGTCGACCTTGGGACTCTTGACCGTTGATAGTTAGGAAACCCATATTTTAAAAAAAAATTAGACACCCACACCTAAGTGCTAATTTTTTGGATATTACCCTTCTCCCACCTGAACATTTGACCAAGCGATCCATTATTGTGGTATCAAATAACAAGTTATTTTCAAACCCTTACCCCAACCAAAAATCTAAATTTTCATGTCCCTACTTTCTCATAGATTCCTACCTAATTTTATAAACATGACCTGCTCTATTTTAGCACTAGTAATGACCCATTATTGCTATATTTAGTCATTTTCTCTAACAAGCATCTATTTATTTTTGTATTTCATTTCAGTTCTTTTCTTTTATTGGATGCACATACTTTAATTTTATCTCTTTCAACTTAATTTTTATCAAAGAGTGAATTGACAACCTCTTAGCAAGCTCACGCTTCTTGGATCTAGCTCATGCTAGGTATTCCACCTAACTATCTTGCTAACAACCCCTTTTGTTTGTGCTTTCTTATTTACAAGTTATTCATTTCAAAACAAATAGGAGATCTTCATACTCATCTGGATTATATGCACATCAACAACCAGGTTCTTCTACCACACCCTTATTACTAGTTTCTTACTTGCTTCCTTTCATAAGAAATATATATAAATTAAGAAAAACAACCTTGTCTCCTTCCATAGAAGAAACCACATATTCAAATTCTTCAATCATAACTACTTTACTAAGACATATATTATCCTCAAGAGTGATAGTCTAAGGAATCAAATCCAAAAATATTGTTAACCTCTATACCATTATTAACATCTTACTTAGTAAAAAAATTCTTGAAAAACCTAATGGCTTTTTCCTCAATAAGTAAAAAATCATAAATGATTCCCCATTATCTTTAACAATTGCATCTATTCTATTATAGTATTTATGTTTAAAGGTACACAAGGGGAAATTTTTTATATTATGGTCCCCTTATTTCAACCACAATGCTCTATATTTCTATTTCCAAAATGTCTCCTCTTGAGCATTAATAGAATGATACTCAGAAAGAGATTTTTTTGTTTCCAATACAAATTGTGATTCATACCACTAGTTTGATCTTATTTTTCAAGAACTGTTAAATCTTCTCTAATTTTCTTCTTCTTCTCAAAGATATTACCAAAGACATATATATTCCATTTTTTGAGTTAAATTTGAATTCTTAATCCTCTTATCAATTTTGAACATTACCGACCCAAAAATTGGAATTCCCCACCATTCCTTAATTTTGTCTTCTAAATCAGGATGGAACAACTATAGTTTCTCAAACTAAGAGGGAATATTGCGTTTATTAGACTCAAAATCCATGTTAATCACTCAAGGATTGTGATCCAACCTAGTTCTAGGAAGAGAGGAAAGACAATGATTATAATCCAAAAACCAAGTAGGAGAAAAAAGAATCTATTCAAAAAATTAGGATTAGATGTTATCGTAACTATTTATTTATCTAATTAAAATTAGATTACCTAAATTCCACATCTAACAAACCATTAACAGACAAAAAATTAGTAAAATCATCCATACTTCTACTAAAATACTGTCTCCCACCTCTTTTCCAAAGGAGAAGGAGGGCTATTGAAATCACTTGTAATAATCCATCTTAAATCAGGATAAGTTCTTTGAAATGTAGAGAGTTCCTCCAAAATTTTCCTTCTACCAATGTAATTTCTTGAGGCATAGATATTAGAAAAAAACCAACTAGAATTATCCATAGTATTCGTAAAGAGAATAACTAGATGATGATTATTTGAAAGTAAAATATCACCTTTAAAAAAAATTGATCCTAAAAAGTGACTAAACCTATTGAATCCCCATCCACATTGACTGCATAGGCCAAATCATTTCTCCAAATTCTACTACCAACTTCCAAAATCAAATTACCTAACATTTTTTTCTTGAATAGCAAAAATCTTAGGTTTATGGTTATGGATTAGGTATTTGAAAATTTTATGTTTAGTAGAGTTATTAAGACCTCTTATATTACATGATATAAAAATCATTTAGAATAATAAATATAGGTTAAATATAATGCTAATGTCATTTAGTCTCCATCAATAATCTATTTCTCAGTTGACTTAAGTCTAGACTCTTTTTTGCTAGGTTTACCAACCTTCCTAACCAAACACACATTTGAATAGTCACAGGAACAGAATAATGTCCTCCATAGGTTAGATTATGGAAAGACTTCAAAAGTTGGTTTTGCTACTCTTTATCCACGTAGTGAAGGAACACTCCATCAAGGCTCCTCTTGTATAGGCCGTTGTCTCAGAGGACAAAATTGGTAGCTTTCAATTTAACAGTCCTCCTTTCTTTACAAGACAGGTGAGTGGGACACTCACCATAAGTAAGGAAATGAGCAATACTTGAAAACCACTCATTCGTGGTGGAGACAAAGAGGACCGTTGGCGTGTCTTCCACTTCTATTTCTTCATGCACTACTTCTTCAGGTTTATTGTCAGCCATCAATTGACAGAGGCCCTTTCCCCTCACAAGCTTTGTCAATTTGATAACTAGATCAAACTCCTAGATTTTAGCAATCCAATTGCCCCTTTTGGTTCCAAACTCCTGTTGAGTTAGTATGGACTTGATTGTGGTATCAGGAACCAAGGCAGTAACGCATGAATTGAGGATGTAAAAATAGAAATGATTTACTGCCTTGACCACTGCATAAGCATGCTTCTCCATGTTTGAATACTTCAGCTCATGAGCTTTGAGAGGACAACTCATGAAGGATATGGGAGATTCCATACCTTCTTCATTCTGCTGAACCAAAATTGTTGAAAGTGTGTATTTGGAAGCATAACTATACACTATGAAATCCTTGTATGATCTAGACAAACTAGAATTGGGGTGTGGGCAATGGCTATCTTAATGTATCAAAATGCCAATTTGCCTTCGTTAGTCCAGCTGAAAGTGGCTTTTCCCTTCATCATGTTTACAATATGGCGAGTCTTCTCAGTGAACTCAGAGATGAACTTTCGTAAAAAATTCACTTTTTCAAAGAAAGAGTGAACTACAGTCTTACTTGTGGGCAGCGTAAGTTCTTGGATGAATTTGACTCTTTCTGAGTCAATCTTTATGCCTTCTCTAGATACAATGTATCCGAGAAGCTTCCATTTTGTCATTCCAAAGACAGGCTTCTTGGGATTAAGAGAAATGCCATTCTAGCGACAACACTCCAGCACTTGTTACAAATGGCAGACATGATCAGGGTGATGCTTGGAAAAGATGATCAAGTCATCAATGTATACCACAATGAACTTACCCATTTCATCTTTGAAATCAAGGTCTATTTCTCTCTGGAAAGTGGTGCCGGCATTTATCAGGCCAAATGGCATTCTACGATATGCAAAGGTGCCCCAATGTGTGGTGAAGGTAGTCTTATGCTGGTCTGCTTCACCAACTTCAACTTGATTGTATCCTGAGAAGTTGTCCAACATTGATAATATCTCTGAACAGGTCATTGTCTAAAGGACTTGATCCATGATGGGCAGAGGATAGTTATCCTTTAAGGATGACTGATTCAAATTTTTGAAGTCCACATAGAGGCAAATTTTTCCATTCTTTTTCCTCAGAGGTACTATGTTGGCAATCCATGTGGAATGATGGATTGGGAAATTATCCTAGCATTCAGTATTTTTTGTATTTTAGACAAAATAATACCTGATATCTTCATATTGTACTACCTAGATTTTTGCTTGTAAGGTGTATTTGAACTTTTCTTCCTGAGTGCAACACTTCCCAATGTTCATCATCTTGGAATTTTATTTGGTACCTAGATTTATTTGATCAAACTCCTGGGAGGAGCTTGAATCTATTTGCTGCCATTTGATGAACCTATCACGTTTGTCAAATAGCTTCTCAAGGGAAACCAGGACTTTTGGGATTTTATTCCCTTTTAGTTGCAAAAAATTCTCACCTACATCTGAACTTATTTCAGGGGCTAGTTCACTACCTTTGAAGTGAAGTTATTCAAAGTTGCCTTTTTATTATAGGAAGGCACTAATTTGGTTATCACCATTAAACACTTGCCAATGATTGGCATTGTCAGGCAAACTTGGTCGAAAGACCAATTTGATAGTGTACTTGTCTCCTTTAAAATCTGAGTGAGGAACCTGCTGAAATATCCAAAGCATCAGCTCTATCATTAAATTCCTTGGGAATTATAGAGATACTGAAAGCATCAAAGCTTTCAATTTGATCCCAAACTAGATTGTGGTTGCTCCTCTATTTTTTCTTTATTAGCTTACTAGGCTAACTGATTTTTGGACTAGGTGAACACATCGTATGATCCCTCAGCTGCTTTACCTTCAAATCCGGGTTCATCCTGATAATTCAAGAAACCAATATTGGAGTCGCTAGCTAATTCTTCTTCTCCCTCTGTGAAGAGATTAACGTCATCTTCTGGGTTCAACTCAGGCTAGAAGGAGAAATCTGATTCTACTTCAAGATATCCAACTACTAAATTGGTTGGAGGTGCTTTAATAGCAAGGTTCCCCCATGGGGGAGGAAGATGATTTGTTTGCTCTTGATTCCTAGCAGCATTACCTTGGTATGATTGATTGGGGAACGTCCTCCTTGGTATATCTTTATATGAAGGGGCATATGACATCCCTTGCGCCATTTGCTTTCTAAGAGCAAGAAAATCATTTGCGAGCTTCTGCACCATTGGATCAGTGGTGCCTATAGATGGATATTTAGAGGATGAATAGGATTTACTTCTGTTAGGATCTCTCCTTATATTTCTTGCCAAGATAAGGTCATCTTCGACCTCAGTGGCCAAATCTTGAGGAGCAGCAAGGTCTATGTGGCCAACCTATCTTAGTAGAAAACTCACTTTAGGAAGCTGTGAGTTGATGAAGAAACATTTAAGATTCTCAGCTGTTGGCTGAGCAATTGTAGGAATCCTGTTCCTCAGCTTGTCAAACTTTGCTATGAAATCCCTCATAGGCTCATGAGGTTCTTTTTTCATCTGTGTGAGCTGGGCTAGCAGGGCATGCACATCTTTTATAGGCTTGAAAATTGCTTCAAATTTGGCTTTGAGAGTGTCCCAATTAGTCACTAATCGAGCCTGTAGATAGTAGAACCAGTCTGCAGTAGCACCTTGTAATGTCTCTACGAACAGCCTGACTACTATGTCTTCATACTCCACATCTATCACACCACAGGATATGCTAAAGGCCACAATATGTTCATCAAGATGAACCTTCCCATCACCAAATAATTTAGGGAAATTCTTCTTTGAACTGCGTGGTGGCTCATGTAGAGGTGGAGTTAAATTGAGTGGGCCAAAAGAGTTACCCCAAGGGCCTTGAATCACCATGATTTGATTATGAAAAGTGGGGATAACAAATTTGGGTGGAGTATGTATAGGTAAAGCTCTGCTAACAACAAGAAAAGAAGCTCTGCCTTGTAGTGGTGACTTGGTATTGGTAAGAGGGAGACTCCTAGTTTGTTGAACTTGAAGTTGTGGAGGAAACAAATCAAGATTGCCCTGTCGCACCAACTCAAAAATAGGGTCAACAACACCCTAGGCTCTCTGGCTTCCTGTATACTGTGGAGCATCTAGATTGTATAATAAAAATGTGAAAGAACTGGCCTTGCTTTAACTTGAAGTTTGAGGCTTCAAACTACTTGTTCTTCCCTAGCAGAGTCACCAAAAAACTATTGGGTGAATTTTTGTCACCAGCTAACTAATGGGCAAAATAGGTCTCTTCAACCACAGCATAGGGAGATCAGTCAGCCAAATGTGTAGGTTTACCACATCAAAATGGGACAAATCTCTCCTCTCATCAAGGGTAGGTTCCCTTATAACTATGAGGAGCTATATATGTGTGTGTGTGTGTGTGTGTGTGTGTGTGTGTGTGTGTGTGTGTGTAGAAAATAACACTCGAGGGTAGGACAATACCATCCATCTCTCTTTCTTTAGAGATGATGTTCACAGCCAAAGGAGAAATCTTGGTGAAATGACAAGAGGCACTTCTCTCCTTTCAGAAGTGGCCTACAGCTAACAGCAAGAATCCTTTCAAGTAGGTAACAAGTAACTAGTAACAAGGGCGTAGTAACTAGTAGATTGAGATGTAGCACAAAGTCTCCACATTGACTACCCAATAGTGAAATACAAAGGACAATGAGGGCACAAAGTCATCCCAAGGCCCTTTACATAGGAACAAAAAATAGAGAAACACATTAAAGGCAATTGTGGGGGCACAAAGTCTCTCAACAGTTGGCTTCAAGACACCTTCCTGATTACTTCCACTAGTTCTGCTTATTTCATTAAAATGGACAAGAACTTATTTAGGAGACAGACATAAGAAAAATCTCCTAAAATCACATAAGCTATAACAGCACAAAGTTTGAAAGTAACCTGCTTTCTCATTCAAATAAAGAAATATGATCAACAATCTGAGCTCAAAGTCTCAGTAATCACCTTTCAATTTGGGTAGAGTTTTGCTTCTATACCAGAGAGATCTCTTTATTACAAAATAAGAGATTACAATATATAGTTTCCAAGAAAGGCTTGTTGCTCTGTTTCATGGAACGGCCCTTGCTACATTCAATGCCTTGAATGCATTTTTAGTTTAGTCAAAGAGCCCATGCTGAAATGGGGTGGCCACCTTAATTGTGGTGTGTTGATTTATCTCAAATGTCTTCTCCTTAGCATGGTTGTTTGGTCCTTTTCCTAATATCTATGCAGTTGTCCTCTTTGCCTTTACTCCAAGGGAGAAAATAGGTTGCACTTTTAATGTTTGCAATCTTAAATATATACTTGGTGGACTATTCCACCTACTAGAATAACTCTTGCATAGATATTTTTGGTCTTCCCTCTTTCCTGTTGTGATTTGAGCTCTTGAGCTATCTTTTCCCTTTCTACCAGCCTTTTTAGCTCCTTCAGCTAGTCACTGAGTTTGCTTTCAAGTTTCGTGCCACATTTGAAAATCAACAGATATTTCATTAACTTGAATTTGACGTCTGTGGGGATGTCAAAGGTTCACTGTTTCAATGGTCTGGGTGACCTCCTTGGTTCCTTTGTTCCTTGGTTCCGTCGCTTCTTTGGTTCATTCGCCTAAACCTTCTCCTTGAACTGGTCTCTATAATTTTTTAATTCTTTCTTTTGCCTAGAGCTTTCTTTGAACCGTTGAACCTGTTGAACCATTTTGGTTCAAGGTTCAACGATTCATCTTCTTCCTTAGAAGCCTTTATTTTCTCTAAGTCTCTCGTGCTTTGAAAGAGTCCATAAAAATATGTCTATAGATTTTGTAGAAACAAGTCCGTAGAAATAAGCTTGTGGAGTCCATAGAATTGAGCCTACAGAGTCTGTAGAATCAAGTTCATAGAAATCATCTTGTGGAGTCCATAGAAACAAGTCCGTAGAAATCATCATGTGGAGTCCATAGAAACGAGTCTGCAGAGTCCATAGAATTAAGTTTGTAGAAATCATCCTATGGAGTCCATAGAAATGAGTCCATAGAAATCATCCTACAGAGTTTGTAGAAATGAGTCTGTAGAGTCCATAGAATCAAGTCCATAAAAATCAATATGTGGAGTCTGTAGAAATCGAGCCTGTAGAGTCTATAGAAATCAGTCTGCAGAGTCCATAGAAATCGAGCCTGTAGAGTTTGTAGAAATTAGTCATGGGCCTTAATGTCTTTGGAACTTCCCAAAAGGAAGGTGTCCCTTCGAGCCTTGAGAAGGTCCATTTTTCTAGTTTCTAAAATCCCCCCGCAAGGGTACCTACCCTTCAGGATCCTTTGGGTGGTCTTCGGGCTCCAATTCCTTCAGACAAAATGTCCAAAGGAATTCCTTCAGACATTTTTTCTGAAGGAAATCTTCCCTTGCCTTAGTTGCTTTTCATCGGGCTTTTTCTTTCAAGTGAATTCCTTTAGACAAAAGTCCGAAGGAATTCCTTCGAGCTTTTTGTCTGAAAGAATTCACTTTGTCTTTTGCTTTGCACAAATCTGAAGGAATTCTAATTTTTTTGCCTTGTTCATTTTTTTGAAGAAAATCTTACCCTTTCGGCTTTTTGAAACAGTCCATTTTGCTCATCACCTACCCTCCACAACGGCACTCGCCTTTGGTTCACTACCTTTTGCAAGGGCACTTGCCCTTTGGTTCACTGCCCTTCGCAAGGGTACTTGCACTTTGGGCTTTGGGGCATTCCTTTGAACCTCTCATTTGAACTGACCGATTGAACCAACTTTGGTTCAATAGTTCAACGGTTCAATCTTGTGTTCTACTCATTCAATTGATCGCTTGAACCAACCGCTCGTTAAACCTTTGAACCATTGAACTCGTTGAACCTTTAAACCATTTTGGTTCAAGGTTTAATTGTTCAATGGTTCAAGCCTTCTTCTTTTCGCTAAGTGTTTTGAAGCCATTGAACTTGCTGAAGCAGTTGAACTTTGAACTCTTGTTGAAGCGCTTAACTCATTAAGCTTGCCGATGCCATTGAACCTTTGAACCCATTGAACCTTTGAACCTATTGAACCATTTTGGTCAAGGTTCAACAGTTCATTCCTTTGTTTGAAGCTTGCCAATGGATCTTTTGGTTGAACCTCGGTGTTGAACCAAGCTTGAAAATGCCTAAGTGTTGGGAACTTGTTCCTTAGATAGAGCTTCCCTGTTGAAGCCATTGAACCTGCTAGTCCCTTAACTGAAAAAGCTTGAATAATGAAGAATTTGAATGCTCAAACTAATTTTTGAAAAGGGAAGAAGGAATTTTGGCCTACAAGACCAAAATAGTTCATATGTTATCCCAAAAATGAGTGACAGATTTTGGGAACAACACTTACTAATGAAAATACATCATGTTTTTTTCTTATCCTCTCATCATTGATTCATGTAGATATATGTCTCATGATTCTTATCTCTTTTCCCACATCTAGTTTGTTATCTAATTTAGTTTATGTGCTTTCATTAACATCATATCATAAACCACATCAATCACCATAATTAAGCCATCGATAATCATCAACATCATATTCATGAACAGAAAATCATCATCCATAATCATCACATTCCTAAGCTACTGAGTCCACATATCATAAAGCAAAGACATAATGCATAAAACATGTAAATCATGAACCATGAACCATTTATACATAAATCACATCTATATATCATCATAAACATCATATATATCATATCATCAAAATAAATAACACATGTAATAATGTATATCATCTCTCTCTCAAAAGATGTACATCTCACTACATCAACATGCAGGCTGGTATCACAATCATGTATACCTACATCATATCATATCATACCCCTAGGCACCACTACCACTAGCCCCACCTGTACTACCATTTCTATTTTGTTTTGTTCCTCCTGGGACACCTACCCGTCCACCCACTGACCTAGAGTCACCACAACTACCCCACCTACTAAACTAGCTCTATGCTCTCCCCATTAGGGTTTCTAAGGACATTATGCTAGAACTATGGCCTCTTAATACCTCAACTCTCCACTATGGCTAGGTATTGTACCATAGGGATGGTACCTAGTGGTCCTACTGCTACTCCTCCCCTCTATCTCAAGGTGTCCTTCTCTTGGGTCACCAAGCCTAGTGAGGTCTTGGCCTGATCCCTCTCACCTATAATGGTGGAAAACTAACCATGTAATGTCATAATCTGGCCCTACAATGTGGCCACCTATCCCTATAACACTAGAATTTGTGCCTATGTAGTAGCTAGTGCTACTCCTGCCTATCCATTTGGGCCACCTCCCTATACCTATACCTATGGACCCCCACCATTTGGATCCACATCCATGGCCTACTGGCCCCCATCATCCCACCCAAAATCAACTTTTGCATAAAGGGCTTGGTACCATACTTAATAACCATCATAAAAATTGACATCGTCAACCCCTGCTCTAAGAGTTAGTTCCTCACGAATCTAAGACCACCTCCTCTAACTATGGCTCAAGTAGTAAAAACTAGGCATCTTCCCTCTTGTACCTCAAGAATGGACCTAGAATCCCTTACACTAGGCCAAACTACCTTTGAAATCTATCACATGGGATGAGCTTAGTCTCACTGTCTCTCCTCCCACAGATCCATCTCTAGGTTTGCAATGATAATATATGTAGCTATACAAGGCCCATATCAGAAAGCCAACATACAACTTCCAAACCACATCACCCATAACCAAGCCATTTAATACATCTCTAAACCAGTCGATATCCCTCACACCTCCTCTAATTCTTGTGAGTGCATAGTCAACCCTCTCACACAAAATGCCAAATCACCAACTCGCTAGAATGCATGGAAGTCATATTACAAAAGTAAGAATGAACTTTCATTTTCACTTTTTATATTTCATGGTTTTAGGGTTTCTCCTTGACCATCGATGATTAGGATAACCATCGACGGTTGACCTTGGGACCCTTAACCGTCAACAATTAGGAAACCCATATTTTAAAAAAATTTAGACACCCACACCTAAATGCTAATTTCTTGGAGATTACCCTTCTCCTACCTAAAATTTTGGAGATTACACTTCTCCAACCAACCATTAGACTATGTCCACCTTGATGTTAGATATTTTTGGCCCAAATTTTTGCATACTCTATGACAACCTTGCTTGGTTTTTTTGATCGCACTGACCAACCTTGAAATATTAATCATTTGAATTTTCACCACCTCATGCACAACCAAACCATTTGTGTTTTTCAAAGGAGCACTTCATATCTTGGATACCTTTGAAAACACTGACCCTATCTAGAAGACTTGATAGGGATGACTCAATCAACTATGCCTAACGTTATGGCTTGATCACCCCATCACCAGTCCTTCTAGAAGTGACCTTATTTTGATCAACATTGGCAACCTTAGTTTGTGCACGATCTCAACTATAAGACTTAGTCACATTTTGTGTGCATGCTTGTGCTTTAAATTCGCAAGCACCTTTTTGTCACCAATCTCATGACTCACCATACAATGCTTATCAAACCCTCTCTTAATTTTGGTTTCACCTCATCGACTCCTAGTTTGAGGGGAAACACCTCTTCCCATACTCAGAGCAACTAGACATTCAACCAAGCGATCCATTTTTATTTTGTAGCTTGTTAATTAAAAGTTGCATAATAAAAAGGGGAAAAATGTAAACACTAGAAAATTGCACACAACGGTTCTAGATGTCAAAATTCCTCAAGATTCCCTAGGGACCACCTAACCCTTCTTGACACACTGACCCACCTATCAGACCATGCATCTAGTTAGATACTAAGCTAACTAAACTCAATAATTCACTAACTTAACCATTAACCCAACCCCTTTTAACTCACCTTGACGAATTTTCCTCTAAATCCTTGACCGTCGATGGTCAGCTTGACCACGATGGTTAGGCTGACTGTCGATGGTCAGGTCTTCTTCATTCTTATACAAATACCAGCTGTGTGAAAGATAACATGACATAATTAAATATGTTTGCTTTGTTCATTGCTAAGAAAATTCCAAACATCAAAATCAGCAAGCCAACCTCTTAGGGAACCATCTATCTTCCATCTCTCTTTGCCTATAAAAGGAGGGGAGTAGGAGGTGAAAGGGATACATCATCAAAAGCGTTCTAGCTCAAAGGTATTCAAGCTTTTTAAACAATCTTCTTTTAGTAGTTCAACAACAACAATAGAGATCAAAACCTCTATCAAAATTTCTCTTGAGGCAAAGTACTCTTAATTTATCAAAATTACTCCAACCATCAACCATTAGCCATTTAGTAAGCAACAAGTATATTTTTACTTCAGTCTTGTTATTTTGGTTTCTAACCTCTCTCCCCCATTAGACATGTTCTACATCTTGATTTCTAAGTCCTAGACCCTTAACAAACCCTTACTTGATCATTGATCCATTCTAAAACTCCTTTTTGAACACTTCCAAAATTCCACAAGCAAGCATTGATGGTCAACACAACTATTGATGGTCACCTCAAACCATCGACAGTTACCTAACCACCGATGATTAGCTCAACTACCAATGGTTAGCCCAACTTTTGATGGTCATTGTGGAATAAAATAACAAGTTATTTTCAAACCCTTACCCCGACCAAATCTAACTTTGAGTGTCCCTATTTTCTCATAGATTCCTACCTAATTTTATAAACCTGACCTACCTATTTTAGCACTAGTAATGACATGTTATTGCTATATTTAGTTATTTTCTCTAACAAGCATCTATTTTTTCTTGTATTTCATTTTGGTTCCTTTCTGTTATTGGATGTAAGTACTTTACTTTTATCTCTTTTACCTTAATTGTTATAAAAGAGTGGATTGAAAGCCTCTTAGCAAGCTCACACTTCTTGGATCTAGCTCATGCTAGGTAGTCCACCTAATTATCTTTCCAAGAACCCCTTTTGTTAGTGCTTTCTTATTTATAGGTTATTCCTTTCAAGACAAAGAGGAGATATCCATACTCGTCTAGATTATGTGTGCGTCAATAACTAGGTTATTCTCCCATACCCTTATTACTAGTTTCTTACATGCATCCTTTCATGAGAAATATATAGAAACTAAGAAAAATAACCTTGTCTCCTTCCATAGAAGAAACCACATATTCAACTTCTTCAATTGTAACTACTTTAATAAGACATATATTATCCTCAAGAATGATAGTCTAAGGAATCAAATCCAAAATATTGTTAACCTCTGTACCATTATTAATATCTTACTTAGTAAATAAATTCTTGAAAAACCTAATGGCTTTTTCCTCAATAAGTACAAAATTAGAAGTGATTTCCCAATTATCTTTAACAATTGCATCGATTCTATTAGAGTATCTATGTTTAAAGGTAGACAAGTGGAAATTTTTTATATTATGGTCCCCTTATTTCAACCATAATGCTCTGTATTTCTATTTCCAAAATGTCTCCTCTTAAGCATTAATAGAATGATACTCAGAAAGAAGATTTTTTTTACTTCCAATACAAATTGTGATTCATACCACTAGTTTGATCTTATTTTTCAAGAACTGTTAAATCTTCTCTAATTTTCTTCTTCTTCTCAAATATATTACCAAAGACATATATTCCATCTTTTGAGATAAATTTAACTTCTTAAGATTCTTAGCAAGTTTGAACATTATCGACCAAAAAATTGGAATTCCCTACCAAACCTTAATTATGTCTTCTAAATCAGGGTGGAACAACCATATTTTCTCAAACTAAGAGGGAATATTAAGCTTATTAGACTCAAAATCCATGTTAAGCACTAAAGGATTATGATCCAACCTAGTTCTAGGAAGAGTGAAAAGACAATGATTATGAGCCAAAAACCAAGTAGGAGAAAAAAAGAATCTATTCAAAAAACCAGGATAAAATGTTATCGTAACTATTTATTTATTTATTTAATTAAAAGTAGATTACCTCAATTCCACATCTAACAAACCATTAACAGATAAAACAATTAATAGAGTCATCCATACTTATACTAAAATACTGTCTCCCACCTTTTTTCCAAAGGAGGAGGGCTATTGAAATCACTTATAATAATCCATCTTAAATCAGGTTCTTTGAAATGTAGAGAGTTCCTCCCAGATTTTCCTTCTACCAATGTAATTTCTTGAGGCATAGACATTAAAAAAAAAAAATTATCCATAGTATTAGTAAAGAGAATAACTAGATGATTACTATTTGAAAGTAAAATTATCCAAATTCTATTACCAACTTCCAAAATCAGATTACCTAACATTTATTTCTTGAATAACAAAAATTCTTAGGTTTATGGTTATAGATTAGGTATTTTAGAACTCTATGTTTAGCAGAGTTATTAAGACCTCTTATATTACACGATATGAACATCATTTAGAATAATAAATAGAGGTTAAACATAATGCTAATGTCATCTAGTCTCCATCAATAATTTGTTTCTCAGTTGACTTAAGTCTAGAATATTTTTTGCTAGATTTACCAACCTTCCTAACCAAACACACATCTCTAGACTTTGTTATGTTGATGATCAAAATTATCACGCCAATGAATCAATCCTTTTGGCTATCACAAAGTTAAGATCAAATCGTACCAATCTAATCTAATAGGTCATGAATGATCATATAGATGTGAAGGATTTTTTTAATTGTTTTGAGAAATAATAAGCTAAATAATGATCAATATTATATTATCATTCAAAAATTAAATATCACTTAAATCAAATAAAAATTATTAGATTATGATTATATAATCTAACATATCTGACATAGAAAGTCTACGAAAGAGATAACCTCTTGAAGGAAAGATCTCTAATCCTTCGTATTTCTATTTTATCAGTTTATTTATGATCTTTTGATATCTCAGTTAAGCTCAAAAAAGTCCAAAAAAAAAAAAAAAAATGAATCAAAAGATAAATAAAATAACTAAAAATAAAAACTGAAATAAAGATTAACATTACTAATTAATAATATATCTAAATAAGAAAGAAACTATTCAAAAGTAAAAACAAACTACCTAAAAATAACCTACAAAAAAGATGCAAAAAATGTATAGTACTTTAATATAATCAATATTAATAATGAAATTTAATTTTAAATTGAAGTTTAATCTAAGAACTTAAATAAAATAAAATGTTGATCTAAAGACACAAATAAATCTAATAAAAGTTAAATAAATCAAGCAAGTAATTGAATCAAAACACTTAATATAACCAAAAAGAATCAAATGAAGGTACTAGATTAACATACCTGAAAGAAATAAAATAATGATAAATTAAACTTAAGACAATCAAAAGTAAATTAAAGAAACAAAATACTGAAATGAAATGTAAATCTAATAAGAAATGAAGTTCAATTAAAATAACAAGAATCTAACACCTTATATAAAATGAAAATCAAATCTAAACTAATACAAACTAAAGAACTAACAAGATGAAACAACAAATATAAACCCAACGAAAAGAAAATAGAAACTAATCTAAATAAAGACTAAATCAAAAATAAAATGAGATTGTGAGTCTTAGAAAAGAGTCACCTTATCAAAAAATAGAATAATTTGTTATTAAGGAACTAACTTTAATACAAAATATCTTTGAAATGATAACTATTATAATTATTAAAGATTAATAAAGTGTTCAACAAGGAAATGCAATCATTATTATTTGGGTTAATTACTTCAGATTCTACACATATGATTGCATATCTACAATCATCATAATATATTAGAATTAATATACTTCAGATAATCAATTTATAAATTAAACAAGAAACTTAGATATACTTACACTGCTTAAACATATTTCTTAACCATCAGAAGATGTATTATTCATCTATCTATAAAGGTTTCATTATCTCATAGATGTTACATAAAAAATAAAATGATGATTGACTTTAAAATAACTTAGAGTCTTCATAATACTTGTGTAATGTTTCTCCTTCTATGATGTAACTTTGATCTCCTTTTAAACAATCTCCTCAAGATATGATCAATAAAAATAAGTGATAACTAGATTTTAATTAGTTATTTGTTCACTTTAATTAGCTTTAAGAAATTCAATTAGCTAATTATAATATTCAAGACTTTAATAAAGTCTTGATATTAAAAAAAATTAATAATAGATAAAAAACATCTCTAAAGGGTTAGGGGCCCTCTGGTCATTGCAATCATTAAAAATAAACATTTAAATATGACAAATAACACAATAACTATAGTAATTTAGATAAAATTAAGTACCATAAATATTGATTCCATATGCATTTTACCATAGAATTTAATAAAATATAAAATACTGCATAAAGTACCAACTTCTTGTCATGTATCCACAAAAGCCAAAATGCAAAGTATCAACATATTCAAAATATCAAAGTATCACCCAAAACAAATTAAAGTATCAAGTTTTAATGAGAAAATAAATTAAGCAACATCGCACTCATCATCAGTATCTAAAAGTAATTCAATCAAAGGATGACTTTTATCTATCATATATTCAATATATTCCATTGTAGTTGTAGGAAACTTAACCAATTTTGTGTCCAACTCATTGCCCTCATCATCTATCTACAAATTTATCTTTTTAACCATCTTAGCAATCAAAGGAGAATCTGAAACTGAAGGACTGATTGGACACTTTTTACTAATAGAAGATGCATGCCTATCATGTTCATATGAATAAGGTGGAAACTGATCAAGACTTAATTTAGGACACCCTACATGTGTACTTATTAGTTCAGGTGAGGGAACTTTAGTATTCAATGACACAAAAGAATGTAGATGAAATTTTATAATCATTTGGAGTTTATTTTCAGGAGTAGGTGATCTATGCTCACTATAATTGTGGATCTCAGACTGTATGGAAATATGTATATACTGAAAATAACCACTTGGAGTTCCTCATCCATGAGGATGAGATCTCTAAGGAGGATTAATCTAACCTCTATTTTTGTATACATAAGCAATATTAGATGGAAAATAATTCAATACATTTCAAAAATTAGGGCAAGTAGCAATAAAATTAAAGGACATGCAAGTACCCTGGTTAAAATGTTTAGGACAAGTTCTATCACCCCTACAACCATAAAAAAATTGACCTCTATGAGCATGCCTTTGTGGAGGAGTATCCTCTCTCCACTGATTATTATTATGTCCTCAATTATTCCCTTTTAAATGATGTGAATTTTTAGGAGTCTAACTAGACATTTTTATACTAAAATGTAGGACATTAAATCAAAATCAAAACTCTGTTTGTACTTCAAATCCTAATTTATCAATGTACAATGAATTCACAAAAATATATCATTATTACAAATAAACTATCAATACTCAGATCTAGTAAACAAATGAAATAAGATCATGTAAACTATTTTTATCAAAAATAACAAAAGATATGATTGAAATTTGAATTTTATTGCAACCCTGCTACTGATAAAAACAACTTATCCTTTTATTTTTGAAACAAATAAGTAAAATATATGAATCCAAATCCATGTAACTTTGTTCTTAATGAATTGCATATATTTTGCCAAATAAGTTTCTTGTTTCAAAATAATAACCACATAGATGACTGCAACCTTATAACATCCATGTTATCAACCAAATTTTATGTCACCAAAAAGATGCAAAGAGTCACTATAATTTCACAAATTTTCTCCCAAAAATATCTTTACAAAACAAACTATTAATGCATGATCGGATAACCATTCTGTATATTCAGACCTTCAAACTTTGTTCAAAACAATAAGTTCTATATAGTCAAAGTTCAATGATAGTGTCATTAAAAATATTCATCATATATCCATTATATATTGTTAGAACCCAAATGCAATCTGATAGTAAAGTGAATAAGGACAAAAATGAAGTTAACATAAATCAACTTATGAATACTAGAATGTAAATAAAAAAATAAGTTGTAGAAAAATTAGTAATTTCTTCAAAAATTTACCCAATTTGTATCCATCTATGACCCCATTAGAGCATCCATCTGTAACTCCATCAGATCATCCATAGGATAATGTTATTGTATGTGAATGAAAATCTTAAACTAGCCATTCAAATATTCATGTTGGGCCATCATAAAAAGAATATTTATACAAAATGTAATCATATTTTTATAAACTTATCACTAATTGACATCCCAAAATTGATTCTGTAACTCAAACAAATTCTTATCACAAACCAAAATATGCATGTAGGAGGAACGAAACCATATATTATATTGAAATCTAAATCTTATGCCAAATTAAAAGAATGAAAATAGGGACAGTCATTATTTTCATCATGTTGTCCCAAATACTTCTATGTAAAATATATTTATTTTTGTATCTTTTCAGACTTATAATCCATTTTAATAAAAAAATAAAAGATATATTATCATGATTTACTTTGAAATATCAACACCTAAAACACTATTCGAAAGATTATTAAAATACATGCACATGTAGACTTCAACCATTGAATCAAAGGATTATGAATCTTTCATGAAATTGTCATCTATTGTAGATACAAATCTAGAAACCCAGTACCGATATTAACTAAAAACCTTCAACTTTATAAATGTCTTCCAACTGAACACCATAATACTCGGCATGCATTATATTTTCACAAAACCAAATTCCAAAACCCAACTCATGAATTTATATCTATTTGAAAACAAACTTCAAATACATATGGGCTTTATTGGTCTATTCCATAATGTCATGCAAGCAAAATAGTAAAATAGAAATGAATGTGTTGACATTATCATTTGGGCAATCAAACAAATTATAATTTTCCATGATAATAATAATTGTGATATGTTTGACATATATTACTTGTAAATAAAACCAAATGTACAAGGCTATTCCAAGCTCAATCCCTTTCTTCCCTTTCACCAGTAGAGCTTTGCTTCAGCGTGAAAGCTTGTGAAATGACTAATCAAATACAAATGACCACCCTTTTGTATTTTCTAGACTTGCATTAACAACTCATGAATAAGTGTTCAATCATCATTTGTTATTAACTCTACCACTGACTAGTTTTGTGGGTCAACAAAATTTAACACATCACTACCAAACATAACAATTACTAACCTTCTTTCTAATGTCTCACCAATTATCTAACAACAATGCACGTACCTCAATATTTACTATAATGTAATCTCCAGGATTTTAATGGATCCCAATAAAATCTTGCGCAAAATTTTCACCTTAAAGCATTAACTTCACATTACTCAAAACCTCCATGGTGGCACCATCACTATACTTGAGTTGAGTTTAACCTTGATTTCGAACCATAATCTTAATTACAATCACAATTGACCATTGACTTAATCACTTAGCAATTATGCCATGATAACTATATCATCTTATAACTCAACCCTTTCAATTTTAACATTTAAGTCTTAGGTATTCATGTGAATTCTTAAGCAATATTAAATTTTAGTGTATGTGTTTAAGTCTTCAATCAAGCACACAACACTTATAATTATTGTCTTTAGACAATAATAATCTATTCCACATATGTAATTGAATCTGATATCATAATAAACATTATCAATCATGTCTAATAAACCTCATGGGTTTGAAGACCAAACCAATGAAATCAAATGCAAACTTTGCACAAGAGATTTCTAAGTATTCATATTTACACATTTCACTAATCTATTTATTCATACAAAAAAGATAAGATAATGCAATTTATTTATGTGTCCATCAAAATAGATATAGATACATCATTTGTAACTGAAAGTGAACAAGTGAAATCTCATAATTGTCACTGTTTAGACCAAAACACAACACAAGAACAATTACCAATCTACATATCTAGTCATATAAAATTTGAATATATTTCATTAGTCACCACTTGTGCTTTTGAAATCACTTGTTAACATTTAAGTAAATTTTTTTATTAAAATTGATAGTCATTAATGATTATTTAACATAAGAATGTTTATTAAAAACAAAATTAAATGACTTAGACCCCCATAAGTATTTTTAAACTTTATGAATCTAAGCCATCAGTATGCCAGAATGTCTAATTACATTTAACTTTTCAAAAAAAGAGAGGAGTGCCAAAAATAATAATAACAATGGTGAGCTTGCTATTCAGTTACAACAATGAAATTAGGTAGCAATAATAAATTTATCTATTTAAAAGACAAGTCACTTGAGAGTAGGATCCAAGTTCACCTATTTAAAAGATAACATTTTTATTTTTATTTGATATTGACTACATAGTGATAGGCCTCCCAATGTTTTTATGTCTATAAACTCCATGTCTTCTTGGATGTAAATTTACAAACTAAGTGCTACAATATTTGAGAATTCAGTACTGTGACTATCACATATGTCAAATTTTACTGAAAAGGCATGAAATGCATTGGGATAATCTTACATTGTTTGGTCCCCACCCAGGCATAATGGATGTAATTTTTTAAAATAGATGCCATAATTCTTCATAGGGTACTTAATATTCCTCCTTGATGGTCTCTACAAAATTATTCCATGATTTCATTGTCAACTAATGAGATATCTCACCAAAAAAAATAATGACATTATGATAACCATCATTTTTAACATGCAGGGATGTTTTCAAGAGTGTAAATGTGATATTTTCATTATTAGAAAAATTATTTACAAATAATATAATTCCAATTGAGTGAACCATTTGTTTACTTCATCAGCATCAAATTTTCATTTATAAAGAGGAATACCAAAATTGTCTTGTACCTTAAAAGGTGTTGGGCCCACGAAAGGATTTGTTGGTGATAAGATGAGCTCTACAAGAACAATTTATGTAGTAATGTTAGAGAATCATGCCATTATTTCATGCCTTAAATTTTCAAAGACTTCACCAAGCAACAATTGGAAATGTTATTACATTCACTCTTTTTCTTTTTGTGATTGTTTAGAGTGGCAAGGAAGACAATCCAAAGGGTTGTGTTTCTCAAGCTTGTGCTTCATATACTCCAACCTCTCTCGATAGAATATAAAAGAATGGAACAAATTGCTTTGATATCAATGACCCAAATTTTTATCAGAATGTGATAGAAAAGAAATTAAATTTATAAAAAAATAATGTTATAAAAGTAATGAACCAAATCAAAGAAATTTACACAACACATAACTCCAATATGATATAATGTAGATAAAGCTTTATTAAAACTAAGAATTATATATATATATATTTCTAAGAAGAAATATGAAATTATAATAAATAGTAATATTTGAGTAGAGATGTGAGACTATAATATTTTAATTTTTATATTTAGATACTAATTTATTTATATCTATTTTTTATAAAAAATATACATATTAAAAAAAAATAAAACAATTTAATTTAGAATTTGAAAAATCAAGTAACAAATATTCTTCTAAATAATTAAAATATTTTTTAATAACCAAATAATTTTTTTTTATATTTTAAATTTTCTATTTAGAAACATTCCTTTTACGTTGAATCTTTAGTCAAATAATTCCCATGACATATGTGTAAGACATAAAGTAATGCACTTTACATAATACAACTTGAAATTTCAAAGTATTCAAAATTATTTAAAAAAAAAACAAAAAACAAAAACGACGTTGGAAAAGAACATGAAGATATAACTTTAAAAAAAGAAGTCGTTGCAAACGAACATGAAACTTTATAATATTCATTCTTTTTATAAAATATTGGAGACAGAGGTTCGAATCGCGTCGACTAATAATTGAACACGTGAGAAATTTAAGAGAATTATTGTAGATGCTTTAATAATTGAACACGTTAGAAATTTAAAACAATTTTATAGCGGCGAATGGAGCATAGTGTTTGAGTGATGAAATTATTGAATGGTCACATGTTTTTAACCGCTGACGATGCTCATATAAATCATGACTGAAGAAGTTATATAATGTTGGTCAATATCATTTGCAATGGGGCAATGACACTGTTTCATGTGATGAATTTATATGATCTGATCTGCAATTTCTGCATTATCATATTGTCTTTTCGATCATCTTCAAATTATTTTTACGATTTTAAAATTTTTAATTATTTAATAATTAATATTTTTTTAAGTATATATATTATTTTTTATGGGACTGTTGGATAAGGATGGTGGACTTATTTTAAATCATTTATAAATTTAACAATTTTTTATGTTTATGTTAACATCATATTTTTGTGTTATATGTATCAATTATTGTTTATGTCATATAAACCATGTCAATGTATAATTCATTATTGATATTTTTCTTTGTTTATTATAATTAATTTTTATTTTATATTTACTGTACTCAACTAATATTACAAATTTATATGTAAATTCAATCATAAATAATTTTTAATACAAATCTAGAGATTAATCATTATACAATTCATGATTTTAATATCTTTTAACTTATATTAATTTTTAATTTACAATAATCTTACGCTTTAAATTTTTTTGATATTATTAAAATAATAACTCAAAACAAATATGTAATAAAAACCACATACTAATCTCATAAATTTTTAAGGTTGAAAAAGTGCAAATAACCCTAAAACATGAATAACATCTCCTAACATAATCCTATTAATGAGTGGGATGGAATAGTTTGAAGAAAATGTTGTCACATCTAAGAGAGGTATGCAATAGTAAGTATAGTGTGGAATATGATCGCTGAGTGTCATCTAAAAGCTTTACTAATGTAGCTGAAAATAGGATGCAGTATGTAGTGTGTAGTGATAACTAGTAGATAATATCATCATCCTTTGTAAAATAATTTCGAATATTTCCTTGTGTAACATCTTAAAATTTGGAGGTGATTTGACAAATCACCATATTGTATGGTGAAAGATAGTGGCTAAATATTTGGAAAGTTCAAGAAAACTAGTCACTAAGCAAAATAGGAAAATCGACCATGTTGTTTGGGACCTCAAATAGGATATTTAACAGATGATTCATAATTCAACAAGATTTCAGATGCTCTAATAATTGAACAAATTATAAATATAAATCAATTCTTTTTTTTTTAATGGGATGCTTGTCTCTTTGTTTGTTTGTTCATATATTTTTTTAGCGGTGAACGGACCATAATGTCTGACTGATGAAATTATAGCATGGTCACATGTTATTTACCGCTGATGATGCTGGGCTCTTACAACTCCTGCCATTTCTGTGTTGATAAAAATCATGAATGAAATTATGTAATCTGATCTGCAATTTCTGTATTATCGCATATGAATTATTTTTACGATTTTAATAATAGCATTATCAGTGACACTATGCATTTCGTCGGCTGTCATCATTTTTAGTGTATAAATTCATTTTATTTTATCAGTGATTTATCTGCTTTAACGTATAAATTTATTTTATAATTAATTCTATTCATTTTAAATGTATTTGAAAGGAAAAGATAAAATATTTTTGTTAATGGTAAAATTTTAATTTATAAAAGTTTTACATTGAATTAAAATTAATGTGATTTTAAATTTTTTTTAATATTTTTGTTTGTTAACATCTTTATACATTTAAAGTATATATTGACTATTATTTATGCAGCATAATTTATATAAATATATATCTCATAATTTTATTATTGATATTTTATTTATTTATTGTAATTAGTTTTGATTTTATGTTTATTATTTTCAATTTATATTATAAACTTACATGCAAATTTAATCTGTAAACAATTTTCAACATAAATATAGGGATTAGTTACTATACAACCTTTAATTTTAATATTTTTAGCTTACATTCAGCTTATCCCTTTAAAATAATTAATATTATTAGAATAGTAACTCAATCACAAAAAAAAAAAAAAAATGAAAGAAAAAGAAAAAAAAAAGAAGAAAGAGCATAATATAATACTAACCACAAACCAATTTCATATAATTTTGAGATTGGGAGGTCCAAATGACCATAAACTCAAAGGAGCATATAACTAACAAAGGACTGCAAAGGGGATTTCAAAGCAGCCAAGTCAAGGTGGGAAACCACTTACCCTGCATAGTGCTGCCTTGATGCATAAAGAATTGTATATGCTCAAACAAGGAGACTAATTTGAATAATCTTTTATCTCATTCTCTACAAGTGTTTAAAGAAATTAAACCTTGATAATTTTATCTCGAGAAAGGGAGAAAATGAGAAACAACAAGCATTGAGTCTTCAAGAGCAACATTTATGCCACCCTTGAATGTAGGATAAATTCATAATTCTGCCACTTGCTTAACAACTACTCTGTCACCCGTCAGCATCAAAACATGATAAACAAAGAAAGACAACACTTATGAATTCACCTTACTCTTGAAATCCAACCTTGCATAGTCCAAACCAAGGATCTCACAAATAGCCAAAGAGATTAAACCAATAGGTGTCCGAAAAATCTTCTTTAGTTTGTTATCAAACAAAGCGCTACAAAGTACCATCTCCCATTTAGAGGCATGGAGAAAGAAAATTCTGTTGACATCGAATTTATAAGTAAAGATAGGTTAGTCAATGGATCTATAAGAATGATTGTTCACATTGTCTATGTAATGTATACTCAAAGCCACCCTCTTTTCCCACATATGTAGTTATTAACTTTGAAAACTATTGTGGTCCCTTAAAGATACAAATAACACCACACATTTGCCAATTCCCCCTGTCGCATGAGGAATCTGTCAACAAATACTATTAAAAATGGTATGTGCATTAACACTATGTAAATCACAAGGCATGATATTAGACAAAGGAACAACATATATTAAATATATTAATCAATAAGGTTTAACATTTATTGCAATATCAAGAGTACAATCACTCTTAAGACCTATATATTTGCCTTATATTTTCTTATGATTGATATGAAAGAATGAAAGAAATTAAATACATAAATATCAGAAAAGAAGAAGCTAAATTTTGTTCAAAACCTCTTCCAATAAAACCTAATAAATGAAATTTCTTTGTATCTTATGCAAAATAAATATGTAAATATGAAAAAAGAAAAGGAAGCCAAACTTTATTTAAAACTTTTTCTAATACATATCCACTAAATAAAAGTTTATAATATTTTATAAGAAGTAATTATATAAATATCAGAAAAGAAGAAGCAATTGAACTTTTTTCAAAACTACTTCTCTTACATATTTGATAATTTTTTTATATTTTATAATTAAAAAATCATATTTTTCTTTTTTATTTATAATATTATATTATCGAAAAAAATTATAAAATATTCATACATATCTTTGCTTGAATGTACTATTTATATTTTAATTATTATTTTTATTAAATAAATAAATAAATTTAAATATAAAAACCTATCATATAAAAAATTACTAAAATAAATTACATACTCACTTAACTTTCCCACGAGTAAATCGTAAAAACAACCTTCCAAGGTATAATTATAAAAATATGACAATTATTTATTAAATTAAAAACAAAACGACATGTTGAGGTTAAGGTTGTGGTTAACTTTAGGATCTAAACAAGAAATTTAAAAAATAATAATATACAAGATTAGAGCAGGCTAATTGACCATTAGGGAAAAGAATGGCAGCGGAGAGAGAGGCACTGATTTATGAAACACATCCTCCTCCCATTCATCTTTCATTTTCATTTCGCTTTTCACCTTTGTGTGTGTTGGCTGCTCCACTCCATCCTCGTCTCTTCATCTTTCGGTTTTCTAAAATGCCGTTTTTACCCTGTAACGGTTTGTAAGTACATATAGCGTGATGTGGAGTGGTTTTACAGAGTCGTGCATAATTGGATTGGATTGTCTAGTGAAAAATAATGGTTGAATTAAATGTTTGACAGGATGCGAAAGGAAAGCCAAATGGTATATGGCAAATATTAGTTGTTATTACGTTTTAATCAGATTTGTTGGTGATAATGTTTGGGTGAAAAAAAAATTAAAATAAAATATTTTATTTGTTAATTTCTATAATCCAGCAACACATTAATTTTACAATAAATTCACAGACATAAATCTGATTTATAATGATTAATACATCTGGATTAATTAACAACTAATAACAGCGGAAACAAAAATAACAATAAGTCAATACAAAAAGATAATAACACAGATATACCTAAGAAACCTCAATGTGGGGAAAAACTTGCAAATGTTGGATCTTCTATTCAGTGTAACAGCAAACTTCTCTTTTGCAAAAATACAATGTATGAGTTTGCTAAAACAATCTTACTTTTATAGAGAGCCTAACTGTTTTACTTAGCGTACAAGAAAAAGAAGCTTTCCTTAGCATGCAAGAAAAGAAGCTTTCCTTAGCATGCAAGAAAATGAAGCTTTCCTTGCTTTCTTTGGCTTTTATATTTTTACACATAAAATCACACTAGGATTTATCTCATCCTTACAAACTCAGAAACATTCTAGAAACTACCGTTGTTGAAAATCCAACTCAAATTATTTTAAAGCATATCTAAACTTGAGTTGCTTTAAAACAATTCCGCATTCCACCTTTCGAGCTACAAAAATTAATATTATTTTCTTCAGAGCACTCGTATTTAATGTAAGTATGAAATGACAAATTTAATATAACATTCCATCAAATAAATAAACTAAAGACATAGACAGTAGGTAATTTGCATCGAAACAATTTTAATTATTGATATAAAAACTATAAAATGGGTGAATGCTCATTAACGCTGTTTGAACTGCCTTCAAATTTTATAGATATGGTTCTCATTATGTTGTTCATATGCAACTTGAAATTGATGCAGCAGGCAGTGAAATAGACGCAACAAGTATTAAAGTAGACATAGTATGCATTTTGTAGAGCTTTGGATTTGATAACAAATCATCAATCTTCTCTTGTTTTTTTTAATTTCTCCAAAAATAATTGATTATATAAAATCACTAAATTGATTTGATAACTGTATTGTAGAAATAAAATGCAAGATTTTAGCTGAAAAACTATTGTGAAACTGCGCACCAAAAATTGAATCTACAAATACAATAAAGTGAAATGAAAAGAATTTCAAATAAAATTGTCTACGAATACCACATAATAAATCTAAACTCATATTAACAAGTTCAAAGAGGGTTTTAGCCACATTAGGTATGTTTTGGACAAAGTAAAGATAAAATTCTTTTGGTAATTCAAAGAAGGTTTTTCCCAAAAAAAAAACATAAATGAAACTCTTGCTGATGCTTGCACATTAGGTGAGCTATGACTCGTACTACCTTTGGTTGTAAAATCTGCAACCTTTTTCATTTCAATTCAAATGCACGGTTTGCCATAGCATACGTAGATGAAGATAATGATATTGTAACAATGTCGTATGGCAACGCTCTTCCTGATGTCGTGTGTCAAGAGCTAAACCCATTGCGTTTAAAAGTATCATTGAGAAACCAGAATAATTGGGGTAACTGCCTCACTTAAAGACACTTGTTGGTTTATAAACTATGTGGTTGAGCTGGAGCTACCAAGCAGGATAGGTGGATGTAGATTAGTTTTGGATTGATAATTTTTCATATGTTTCTTGTTTTTCCTCACTCGCTTAAATTTTGTGGCCTCCCATGTTTAATAAACTTTATTATTCCTTTTTTTCTAATTGATTATTTTCATCAATAATGGTTTTTTCTAAAATTTTGATGTTTAAAATTTTAAAATTGTTGGTTCATGGACCAGCTAGGACTCGAACGTAGGACCATCCATTGCTGCTGGAGTGCTCTACCACTGAGCTATTGGCTCCTCTTGGGCCAGTCCATCTTTGGTCCGAGTGTGGCTTAACACCAACACCCCCCCTTAAGCCACACCTCTTGTGTGCTTGGGGCTCCTAGCCTGAACCTGGCTCTGATACCATGTTGGTTCATGGACCAGCTAGGACTCGAACCTAGGACCATCCATTGCTGCTGGAGTGCTCTACCACTGAGCTACTGGCCCCTCTTGGGCCAGTCCATCTTCGGTCCGAGTGTGGCTTAACACCAACAAAAACAATATTAGAATATATATTATATAATATAAATTTGGTTAAATTAATGTCCCCACAATTTATTAAGTTGGACTAAGTGATTATACAGTTATGTGGGAGTAGTAAACCAAGGTGTATATATTTTAAAAGTGTATTGATTACAATGTTGACTCATGAAACTATAGACCATGGCTTAATACATTTGAAAGCCGCATATCCATGGATTCTTATATGGAAGTTTTTTGTTTTTCAATTCTGTCAGGTTCTCTCACTTTATGTTCATAAAACTAAATGTGTGAGTCTCGTGACCAAAGACCATGTTAATACTACTATCAATGATAGATGGAGGCAATGAATGTGAATGACTCAACATAACCTTACTTTGCGTGTAATCTTATTGTCCTGAGATGGTCTCTGTGAGTCCAATAATTATGTGGATGCATGATATTATGTAATCTGCCCTACAAATTGGGTCATGTCCATAGGGCTTGCGAGAAGGATACATTTATCACCTCAAATGTAGTGCCAAGATCTAAAATAAACCTTGGGAACCCACAATGAAAATTAGATTATAATATGAAATTGTCTCTTCAAATCTGAGGGCAGGAAAAATGGATGCATTATATATATGGGGTTTACAGTCATATAAATTAATATGGCTTGGAGGTAGCATGAATATGCTAAAATAATTAAATATTGTGACTAATTTTTTAAATGGTGACCATGTATTGAATTATTTTTATGCAAGAGGCCCAAGACTTTGTAAGTTGAGGTAAAATTAAATTAGGAACTATGCAGTTTGTTGGACTATTTATATTTGAAGGAAAGATTAATAATTTTATTAACCAAGATTACTAATTTAAGTAAGGGGTTAATGTTAAATAAGATCATACGATGATATAATCCATTAAAATTTTTATATTAATATTTTGTTCATTATTTTTTACTTTACATTCACCTACAATAATCAATTTTAATTATATAAATTAATATTTTACTCATTAAGTTTTACTTTGCATTTATCTACATTAATATATGTTTTCACAATTTAAATACATCGAGTGACATTTAAATATTTTTAACAGATTACATACTTACAATTGTACATATCAATTAAATCATTAAAAAAAATTATTTATTAAAAATATATGGGTATTATAATATAATCCCTCTTAAATTTATAATTTTTAAATTTTATACCTTATACATGTTTACAGTTATTTTTTATTTAATTTGTAATATACTTTAAAAAAAAAAAACACAGAGCAAATACCATCAATTTTTAAGGTGGTTGTTATCCAATTGATAATTTACTTGTGTTAGGTGTTAAATCTTCATCAAAGCATACATTACCTCATTAATTTCATGAGCGAAATAGTAGACAATAATATATTGGGGATCAATTATTATGATTTCATTTCCCTTGTCCTTTATAGGAAGGTGACATCGATGTTGGTGCCAATAATGCTCCCGGATCTAAATTAACTAAGGAATCTAGCAATATGGTTTGTAAGTCAAACAATAGCTTTTTTTTAGCATGACATTCTTCATTTGAGTGTCACTTTCTCTTGTGTGTATCGTGACACTTGTTTGTGTTTTTATGTGGGTTATTATTTATAATTTTTTTTCTTTAATTCCAAATTTTACCAAAAAGGCATGTATTGGTATAATTTTACATTATTTGGTTTCGATCGTGGTATAATAGACACAATTTTTTAAATTGGATACCATAACTCTTCATACGGTATTTAATATTCCTCCTTGATGGTCTCTACAAAATTATCCCACAATTTCTTTAGTAATTTATGACATATCTCACTAAAACAAATTTGATGATATTATGATACATGTAAATAAGTTTTCAAGAGTGCAAATGTGATATTTTCATTGTCAAAAAAAATATTTATAAATAAATACAATTCCATTTAGTTGAACCATTGTTTACTTGATGATTTTCATTTATAAAAAGGAATACAAAAATTGGCTTGTATCTTAAAAAGTGTCAGGCCCAGAAAAGATTTTTTGGTGTTAAGATGAACACTACAAGCTCAATTTGTATAGTAATGTTGGAGAAGTATGCCATCATATCATGCCTTTATTTTTCAAGTACTTTGTTGAGAAATAATTAGAAATGATATCTTGTTCACTCTTTTTCCATCTAAAATTGTTTGGAATGGCAAAAAAGTCAATCCAAAGCTTTGTGTTTCTCAAGCTTTTGTTTGACATGCTGTAACTTCTTTCGATGGCATATAAAATAATAGAACAAATTACTTTGATATCACTGACCCCATTTATTTATTTAGTTTGATTGAAACCTTGTTTTTTATATGAATTAAGTATACAAAATACTTCTTCAACTTAGTGTCAAATATGATGGAAATAACATTAAGTTTGTAAAAAAAAAATATATATTATAAGAATCATTAACCAAATCAAGGAAATTGATACAACATATAACTCTAATATAATATAAAGTAAATAAAACTTTATTAAAACTAAAAGTAGTATTAAAAAAAAGCTAACAATTTTTGAAAAAAGATGTGAAGCTATAACAAATAATAATATCTGAGTAGAGATATGAGACTATCATTTTAATTTTTATATTTAAATACTAATTTTTTTACATCTATTTATATATATATATATATATATATATATATATATATATATATATATATATATATAAAAATATATATATATATAATAAATAAATAAAATGATTTAATTTGGAGTTTAAAAATTTATGTAACAAATGTTCCTCCAAACAATAATTTTTTTTTTTTAATAACTAAAACTTATTAAAATACACAAATATAAATTTATAGCTTTTTAATAGATGTTTATATTTTTAATTATACATTTTCAGAATATTTGGCAACATTTATTTTCCCTCGAAATTTTAATCAAATAATTCCCATGACATATAAAGTAGTGCGCTTCATAAACTTCAAAACACAACCAAATTAAGAAAAAAAGGGTCTGGACTGCCAGCGGATCACCTCAACAATCGCAATATCAAAATGTATGGCAATGACACAGACTTGAAGATATAATAATAAAAGAAGTCGTTGCAAAAGAATATCAAACTTTATAATATTCTTTCTTTTTATAAATAAATGGAGACAAAGGTTCGAATCGAATAATAAATGAACACGTTAAAAATATACAGATCATTCATAATTCAACAATATTTCAGATGCTCTAATAATTGAACATGTTAAAAATTTAAAACAATTTTTCAAGATGCTTGATTGTTTGTTCATCCATATATTTTATAACGATGAATGGACTATAGCATTTGACTGATTAAATAATAGAATGGTCACATGTTTTTAACTGTTGACGATGCTCATAAAAATCATAAAAATGATGAATGAAGAAGTTACATAATCTAATCTGCAATGGGGCATTGGCACAGATAAAATCAACAAAATTTATTGGATAAATGATTGTGTCAATGTTATTTTTATAAAATAATAGTTGCAGATGTTACAAATGGAAGTATCAAGAGATTACATGAATTTGGTATTTTTGATTTTGATAGAAATCAATTTTTTTTGGTTCTTTGATGTTCTTTTGAGCTCTTAATGATAATTATGTCATAAATATTGGTAGTCAAAAGAAAGGGTTGATTAGAAGTTCAAAAGAAAAAAGGCAAAAAAAGGTGGTTGTATTTTCATGGGGACAATCCTAGCAATATTCTTTTAAATGTAAGTACATACCAAATAGCCCCTTAGTTATGGTCTGCTAGTTATCTCCTATAAGATTTGAACATGTGATCTCCATTCCAAAAATATATGTTCTTCACCATTAGACCAACTCAAATGCCCATATAAATTAAATTACAATTAAATTAAATAATAATATATAGATAAAGTGGCCCCTATTTGACAATTAGGGGAAAGAATGGCAGTGGAGAGACAGACACTAATTTATCCATTTTATCAAACACATCTTGCTCCTAATCATCATTCATTTTCATCTTTCTCTGTGGCGTCTTTTCCACTTCATCTTCATCTCTTCCTCTCTTTTTGGGCTCCACGTGACCACACTCTAACCTTGAAGACTCACTGTAGCATGAGGCGTTGAGGGAAAAGTTGAGGATAGCCTTGGATCCTCTCATTTTAAAAGTAGTGCGGTCATATGCGACAGAAGCAGCGTCAATGGTATCAAAAGTGCCCAGTGAAATGTGGGCTCCTTGCTTTGAGGGATTCCTAGTCTCTGTAGCAAATTTACCCCATCCCCTACACCACACTCCTCTGTAATTGTCACAACCTCTCTTCCCGCACTGTGGACTCATGCTCATACTCTAAGTTGATTTGGACCTCATTTAATATTTTATTATCAAAATGAGTTGATTTTTCTAAGTTAAATTTTTTGTTGATTTCAAAGGTCTATTAGGTCATCGATGGGAAATCACGAAAGCAAGGTATGATTCAATTAAAGTTATTTCCTTTCATAGAAATGTATATATGTAACGTTGTCATGTATGTGAACGAAGAAAATTTAATGGGATGAATATTTCATCTTTTCTGTTACTCTCATTGCAAAAATAATTAATCACCATACAAAACATAATTTTATAATAAATAAATTTAATATTTGATTCTAATATTATCAACTTGATAATATTAGAATATACGAAAAGTTATTTTAATTAATAAAAGGATTTTTTTTTAAAATTTTTCAAATAAATTATATTATTGTAAATAAATTAAAGTTTATTAGTTATATTTATTTATACCTAAATCCATATACTACAATATTAAAATAAGACTATTTTAACCTAAGCCTACACCCTAAAGAAAATCCACCACGTATACAATTTGGTAACGCATAATAACTGACCCTTCCACCACGTCACATGGAGGGAACAACAATAAACTCTTGGTTCTAACGAACCTCTATTTGAATTAACCCACTCCACCTCCGCCCACTTAAACTCATGCAAAAAGCTTGGAAGAACTGCCATGTCGACCACATAAGGATTAGTTACAAACCATTAATGAAGGAAAAAGAGCCAATCAGGAACATGAAGTGAGGAGAGAATTCGGGAAGGAAAATTTGCATGAAGAAGATTATAAATGCATGAGGATGGACGTGACAAGGAGGGGGGACCGACTCCCTGGAGCAAAAGTAAAAAAGAGATCGACGTATTGGAAAGAGGAGCAACGCTTGGAGGGAGAACAATAGAGAGGATCAACGCTTAGAGAAAAAGGGAGCAACAGAGGATCTTCGCCTTCTTCATTGCCTCCACACAATCCTTGTTATCTCCACTTCCATTTGAAAACAACACCGCCCCCATAATTTTATCTCAGCTATTTCAATTCAAGCGGAAACACATTCCATTTCTGTCAAGGATTTCAACGGGCTCAAAAAACCCCTCTACATTGTCAATAAAAAGAGCTGGGCACAACCCAGAGGAGATTACACTTCCTATAGTCGATTGAAAATGTTTGAGCTGCAACTTAACACAGTATGAGCCTGTTACCTTACTTGTCTGTTTTATCCTCCGTAGAAAAAAAATATAAAGGAAAGAGATATATATAGTTTTGTTTAAAGGAATAAATGACTCCCTCTAGTTTGTTATATTCGCTGATATATGTGTGGGTGGGGTGCTGGGGAGAGGCATAGGTGTGAGAGTATACCCATACATTTATATGTTGTATAAATGTTCTCTGATATACCCATGTGTAGCCATTAGCAATGTCGGTATTTTTTATCACTTGTGTTTAGTCCCGCCTAAGCTGTGTATGTTATTGGAGAGCTTACATCATAATATGAGAACCAGTTATTAACAACAATGTTGAGTTCCTTTTTTTTAATAAAATACTTTATGTCTATTCAATGTAAGATCAGATTCTTTATATTGGCTTTGATCGGCAATAAACATTAACATGATCTCTAAACCGGATTTGGTGAAAAGAGTAGAATATAACATTAAATAAATGAGTTTTTCTTTCTATATACCTAATTTATAAATTTATGAAATACATTTGATCTAGCTTATAAAGTTACATGCGTAAACTTAGATTGTAAGAATATTGATTTTATACGAATACGTGGAAAACTATTGAAATTTTTTATAATTATATTGCGTAGTTGAAAAATATATTAAGAAATTATTCATTTATAGAATTTGTTGGAATAAAATTATAATGCACTTTATAATAAGATCTTATAAATTATTATATTAATTTACATTGCTCCTAGAAATGATGAAAAGATCTATTTTTATTTCGTGCTATATTGGCAAATAAATTCTTCTTTTATCATCATTAAAAAAAATAGTATGATAATACATATATTCTTCACTTAGGGTTGAACCTTCAATTACAAACCTTTCTTTTAAACGTATAAAGGATTTATTTAACGTTAAATTCAAGTTAAATATAAAATTCTTAAAAATCCTTGTGTATAAGTTATCTTCTAGAAAAGTTTACCAAAGTAGACTAAAATTAGAACTGTCCCAGAAAATAATGTTGTTGAAAATCAACGTGACTAGAAGATCATGTTATTGATTAATTTCTACCCTTCTACACAAGAATTTGATTTTGAAAACTACTGCAATAATTTACTTCAAGTATTCTTTACTTTTTAAATCTTAACTTAGACCAAGAAATTAAGGTTAAATAAAATTACACAATGTTTGGTATAAGCGGTGCCTTTAGTTCACATTTATGGTTAATGTCATCATGTTTGAGCTACTACATCCATAGTCTAACATAGCTACAACAACAATGTCTGGGCATCGTCCCTATAAATCATCAAAGAGAAATAAGGATCATGTCGTGTCATTAAGACCAAGAGGTGGGATAATCCCTTTTGGTCAACAACACTAATTAAGATAAGAAAATGACTTTGACTACCTTAAATGATTCTAACTTATAAACTTATGAAATAGAATGGAGAAAGTACATTTATTACTCAAAACTCAGTATCACCAAAAAGAAGCAATAAAAGCCAAGATTGAGAGTGTTAAACCAGTTATTATTGAGAAACTACCAACCATATGGCTTTTAGATAACGAAAATTTGGAAACAACAATTGTAAGGATTAGGTTGATTAAAGCAAGGATCAAAAACATTGTTGATGTAAATAAAAATTAGAAAGGAGATGTAGATTTCAAATATTCTTTTCTATTTCTTATTAAAGTTTAGGGCTAGTTTAATTAAACTAGTACTTTTACACTCTTGTTTGGGTAGCATTCACAAAGGAACTGTCTAGAGAATTGGGCCCTAGAAAGGGATGCATATCCAAATTCATAGTTCACATGAAACTTAGAATAGAAAATAAAACTACATGCATACTACACCTTGATCTTGTTTGAATGCAGGTATGTAGGCAGTTTCGAATGATGCTTCCAGTACATAAGTGAATATGATGGAGTTGGGGTTATGTGCTAAACAAGATTAAAGTTAAATAAAAAATCAAGACCATTATAATAAAACTCTAGTTTAGATAAATAAAGCAAAGATAAGAATTCTGTGATATATTTAGAAGGATCCTAGTTAGATCATCATAGTTCTTGAGTCTTTAGGCTAAATTCTGAGGTAGAATGTGACTTTTTGTTATATGTTTTATACATGCTACTATCATGACAACCTCGATGCTTATCTAGTAGAGATGAGCAGTGAACAATGAGTGACTCAGGATTCAATTGATCTCGATGAGTCAAGTCTCTGGCTAGAGTATAACCTACTTATATTTAGATGCCTAACCTATATGGTTAGATGTTTGCCCATTTGACAAAGGATATTAGATGCCTAACTTTTATGGTTAGATGCTTGCCTATTTGACAAAAGATATTAGATGCCTAACCCGTATGGTTAGATGTTTATCTAGTTGGCAAAGGATATCGAATAGGATAAAGTATACTGACGTTATATTCAAAGACAAACATTAATTAAACAAAAAAATATTTTTTAGGATATAGGATAGTATTGGTCCCTAAAGTAACGCCTTTTACACGAAATTGATATCTTAAGTGTTGAAGTTATATCACTTCATCTGAGTTCTAGTCATCATTTTGTTTCTTTGTCAAGTGACACAATTACAGGGTGTGTAAGTGTAGAGGTAGTAGAGGGAGTGGTGGGTGTGGAGTCATCGCCAAGCAAATGGAATGAAATCTATTGTAGAGATGCATAATACTCTTCACAATCCATTTCTTTTCATTTGTCCTCATCTTTGAATACTGAATGGATGAATTTATAGGAAGGGGGAGAAATAGGATTTGCAGTGAGAAGGGGTAAGGAAGGAATGACAAACGCTTAGTAGTAATCCATTATTGTACCTAACATTAACATTTGTTTGACTATAGCCTTTATTTTTTTATCATGTATAACTTGCGATGGGAAGAATGGTGGAATTTTTGTGCATTGTAGATGGTAATAGGGAAGACAGTGATAATTAATTGGTTTTAATCATGGGTAGTGCATGAATCATGGATGATGCATTAATCATGGGTGGTGTATTTGCAATGGTAATGGCTACTTGTGGTTTGCATTGAGAAACGTTTGCATAACTGTAATTTTTGGTTTGCATCTATGTTTTTCAAAGGTGAGTGTTGGATGCCTTTATCTTGGTCTAATCCCATCAACTATATCACTGTCTAGGTGTGGAAACCCTCAGCTCATTCTCAGGGCATCCTCAACATCTGAATTCCTGTTGTCGATAGGTTTCTTTTACATCACATTTATCTGGCTATGCATATAAAGGAAGAACTAGATCCAGTGGAAAATGAATTAAACATGACAACTCATACTACATAGGAGAACACCCCCTTCCCCTATAAATAATGTGTAGGGTAAATTTGTTGTTTAGTTAGGGTTTTGTTTCTTTTATGCTTTATTTTCTTCAATGTTGGCCACAAAAATATAAGAATAGTTTGAGGAATGCAACTCAGTGCACTAAATTAACGAGCTTGACTACAATTTGTAACACGTTACATCTTTATGAAATTTATTATTATAGCTCAGGACAAAAACTACAATAACATATTATCTGATTTTCAATATTTATATATAGGATTTGTAGTCCTAAAATTTTTATGTTCAAGAGATGTTGAAAATGAATTTTATTCCTTTACATACCAACTTGATAATTATAAATTATTCTTATATCCATCAGGCTGTATGTGTGGATGATGATGATATTCATAAGGTTGTAGATTTAACCTAATTTATATGGATTGTAAATTCTTACTATGTTTTTCAGTACTTTATTCAAGGGAATTACAATTTGTCTTTTTTCTATTCAAGCGATGTCAGATAAAATTGGGCTTATTTATAAAAGATTGATGATGTGTATAAAATTATTCTACTACTCATCAGGCTCTATGTGTGGATGGAAAATATATTTATAGAATGTGTTGTTTTAACATTATGGTTTTCAGTACTTTATTTAAGGAATCTATAGTTCATTTTTCTATTCAAGCGATGTTAGATCAAACTCGGTTCTTTATAGCAACTTGATGTATATGCAATTATTCTACTACTCATTAGGTTCTATGTGTGGATGGAAAATGTATTTTTAGAATATGTTGTTTTAACCTTTTTATGTTCAAGACATATTGTACATAAATTTGGGTTTCTTTATGCCAAACACAAGATCTTAAAATTATTTCGCTTCCCATTAGGCCCCATGTCTAGGTGAAATGATATTCATAGAACTTGTTGTTTTAACCTTTTACTGTTCAAGACACATTGGGAACAAATTTGAGTTTATTTATGCCAAATTGATGGTATTAATTTTTTTGGCCACCCATTAGGGGTCTTCATCTGAAGATGAGTTAAAATATATATTTGTGATAGTTGTGAAGTTAAACCTGCTAGAAGTACTACATAGGAGATCACCCCCTACCCCTATTTTGTCTTCTTCCATGTTGGCCACAAAAATATAACAATAGTTTGGGGAATGCAACTCAGTGCACGAGGCCATTATATCCCAAAAGGAATAATCTTAACATCATATTTGTTTTGCATAATTATCATTTGGCATTTTAGATTCAAAGTTACTTTCCCTGGCCATTGTCCAATTATTGAGCTTGTTCAACATTTTCATCCTCATCTTTGGGCTCATGATCTTATTTGTTTACCTTCTTTTCCTTGGAGGGTTTCAACCTTGATCCTTGTTCAAACTAGAATATGAGGACAAAGACCTTGACTTTGACCTAGACCTAGATTTGGATCTCAAAGATTTCTATTTCCCCTGTATGCTTCAATGTAGTTTGAATATCACAAGGTAATACATTCCTTTTAATGATAAGACTAGTTTCATTTCCTTCTTCTACATTGATTTTTTTTAATGTTCTCTACATTTTGCCTTTGCTTTGCTAATCCTGAGTTTGTATTTTGATTTTAGGGAAAAGTTTATGCCCTTCTTGGCAAGGAATATAGGTGACCAGAATGTGGTCCACTTGCATGTCCTTACAAGCCGACCAGTAAGATAGTAAGTATTTTGGTTGGGAAATTTGGTTTTATAGGGTTTGGTTAACCTGATACAAGATCAATGTTGTATGTGTAAAACATCCAACCTTGGTCATTTCAATATGCACAAACTATCATAAATTTCCTATGGTGTTATACATGATCTAAAAATTAATTGAGATATTCAGGCTATTGTTGCATTTTAGTTTTCTGATATCTAACATCTTGAATTAGACATCTTAGCAAGGTACCTATGTGCAATGCTTCAAGCTCGATCTTATGATCTAAATATTAAATTTATTTTGTTTGACAGAAAGAGATGCAATGTTTTACTACCAAGATCTAAGGTGGACCTATTATCTTGTGTTAGGTCTATTATTTTATCCTTCTCTCTTCTTTTTATTTGGATTTTAAAGTATTATTATATTAATAAATACAAATTTTGACATTGCTAGTATTACAGTCTCTTCTATGTTTTTGAAACAAACACCAAGTATATTACAATCTACGACTAAAACACATTAATAAAGTGTGAGGCTTTTGGAGAATGAGCTTAAGTGCTTATAATGCTAAATAAAGCCTCCTTAAGATTTTAGAATGTTTGATGTAATCATCACATCCTATAAAAATAGAACAAAATAGATTGAGTGGAATGTTGCTATCATCGATTGTAGAGTCTTCAATATGCAAGCCTAAATCTCATTATATATGGTAGTATACTCAATCGTGGAGAATTGGGAACAAATCAATAAAACATTTTTCATATAGAAAGGAGAAGGGATATGTGTGATGGTTCTCCACAATGGTCAAGGTCCGTACTAACACCACAACTCAAATTCTTTTAACTCATGCTCTGTACAACATAGCATATGAATGTTATTTCAGCCCTAGAGTTTTCAATATTCTTGTTGATGTTTTGTTTTATTCCTATCTCTATAATATTGTCATTACTTTTTGTATTGATTTTCCTTCAACTTTCTCTCTATGTATCCTTTTATTTCAATCATATTTTCAAATATTAGCCTTCTACAACCAAATCAAATATTCAAATAATTTTGTACAATTTTCATTGGTCAACAAACTTGTCGTACAAAACATTATAGTCTTTTAGATTCATGGTTGATTCCCTTCTGTTTAAGACAGCTGTAATGTAGTGTCCTTTAATTCTTTATCCAAAAAAATTATCTTAAAAATGGACCTATGAATAAATTTTTGTATGCAATCGTCATTCACATATTGAGCTGACATTTTTCCATTTTGCAAACTGTTTGACCACAATTGAATAATTCTTCTATTTTGTATTGTGCAATGTTATATCACAAAGTTTTACATTACAATCACCATATAAATATTTAACATTAAATGGATATGGCAAAGTGTCTGACCCAACTCTTTTAGATGATAGATCATTGTTGGCATGCTTTCTTAACATATCTCAAATAAATATTGAATCCTTCAAAATTTTCCATTTAATGGTTTGTGTCATAGCGTTGGGTGTATTCATCTAAGATTATGACACTTCTAAGATGGAGATCTATCCAAGAGATTCCTAATGACATGCATAGTAAGTGATTAGAGTCACTGCATGCACCTACGGTGACTCCGACCCCCTTAGTTACACCTTGTTGGCATTATTCAGATTCTGTTAATGACATTGTGACAATTAGACACTCCTCTTTTATGTGTCTTTCTTCATTGCTAATGCTCGATAAAATGACATATGTAGGGGTTGTTTTGGACACTTCTACAATAGGATCTAGATGTACAATATTCACATCCACCCATTGATCAGATTCTTCAATAATTTTTTAGTTTCAAGACCTTGGCAAACAATGACCAAGCTAAAATTCTTGAAAATGGTAGTCCTCTAAGCTTCTTCAATGGACTTGATCTCCAAAATGGATCTGCAAAGATTATTTCTCTCTACTCCCGTAGGGACTCGACACTCTGCGCCCTTATTTTATAATGTAATTTTTATGTATTATTATTATTTTTGGGGTAATATCTAATATTTTTAAATATTTTAATAGTAAAAAGATATTTATTAATTTTTTTAATATATAATATTTTGAAATATTTTAATGATAAAAAGATATTTATTAAAATGTTATGTTTATATGTAGAATTTCAAATTAATCAAGTTGTTTTTTTAAATCTCTTTTTTCGTTTCTTTTTTCTTCTTTTTCATTTTTTTGAAAAAAATATGTTAGTTCTAATTTTATATAAATAACATGTATATATTTTGTATTTAAAGTATAGTTAAGTATATTACGCATAATAAAAATATAAGGCAGTCTTATATATTAATAATGACTTTATAATCCATAAATAAGGTCCCTTAACAGTAGATTAATTTATAAATTTTTAAAAGGACCCTATTTTAACTTTTCTTTTCTCAATTCAAAATTTGTTGAAACTCAACTCTTTTACATATTATAAAAATAATTTAAAATTATTTTTTAATAAAAATATATTATTTATCAAAATAATTGATAGCATTTTATCTCTCATATATTAAGAAAGGGTTATTAATATTTTTATAACTTTACTAATTTTTTAGATTGTTATTATTAATGTTTTATTTTTATTTTTATTTTTATTTTGAAAAATATTTTAGGAGAGATGTCACATTTGGGTGAGATTTGAGGAGGCAGGAGTATGTCTGCTAAAAAATACTTAGGGTTCAAAGAACATGCCTAGCTAAAAGAAAATTAGCTACTAGGTCATGCATGTAGTAGTCGAGAATATCAATAATACTGATAACTTGAGTCTCATGCATAAAATTGTGTTCAAAAGGAAAAAAACTAGCAAGCTTCCTAACAAGACCAGAATTGGAAGCAAGCCCCATCACCATAAAGAGATACAGAGAGAAAGTAACAACTAGAAAAATAAAACTGAATAATAATAACATACTCTAAAAAATAGAGAAATAAAGACAAATAGGGACTTGAGCAACCAATATTATGATTGACCAGGGCGAACATTTGTAAAACCTCATCTCTCAACTTAAACAACCACCATTAAAGAGGGGGATCGTATCCTTAGTTCACATCGAATTGATCAAGAGCCTAATTAGCAAACACATCGGTTGCGCTATTGTTCTACTGAAGAGTATGCACTTAGATAACCCTGTCAAATTTTTTTGAAGACATTGATTTTTGTGGAAAATTCTTTGAAGTATCTAATCCTTGGAGGTATTAAGGTTATGTTACAAAAAATATTAATGCCCTATTAAAATTATTTATTGTAAAATATTCTCTAAAATACTAAAAATAAGTTACAGTGTACCAATTTCTAAGTTTTTCAAGAGCATAGACTTAATTTTTTAAGATAAAAATGATTTAAGACTAAGTTTGGGACTTCAATTTTGAAGTATATCATGACACTTTAATCAATTTTCTTATTTATCATTACACCATAAATTTTTTAACTAAATTTATAATAAAATTAAAAAATAACAATCAATATAATTACGTCAGAGGTATTTTCTTTTCTAGTCTCATACCAAAGATTTATCTCACTTCAAATATTTACCTCACATCCATTTCGATTTTTGTCACGTATATCGTTGTTACAAATAAAAGCTATTTCTTTAAAAAAAGGTTGTTCAAAGAAGGGTATGTACAGTTGAGTATTACCCAAACAACCTCTATGATCATGTAACATAGAGTGGATATATATATATATATATATATATATATATAAGCTTTATCATTTCATTAAGTTTAATTGTTCATGATTTAACCAGAAGAAAATCGTAAACACAAATAAAACAACTTTTTCAAAAAAATTATGATAAGTATTTATTCACATATTTTTAATTCCAAATCATATAATATAACTAAAAAAATTTATACAAATAAATATTCGTCAAATATTTTAAAACATTTCTAAATAAATAATTCTTCAAAATATTGAATAAATTTAATTAAAAGTCATAAAAATAACCCTTTAAAATGATTAAATTAAATTATCTAAAAAATCTGAAACTTAAAGAACCTTGCAGATTATTGCACATATAAAGGAATTAGTGAAATGAAAACAACATATTCAAATCTTTGTTAAGAATTGAACTCCTAACTAAGGAAAAAGTAATCGGAAAACCAAAAATTATAACAACTCTAAATGCATATTGTGCATGATATGAAAGTTTTATCCTGTTTCTCCATTTTCCATGCTAAGTCCAAATGCAAAACCCTAAAAACTAACAGACAACAAACTCTCGAGCACAAGAATTTACACGATGTCAATGGAGAGCAAGATATTAAGACAATGTGCTTAACCATGGCCCGCATGTTCTCTAAGTGGCACAGGTCCATGGCCTACCATAGTGCCAATATCTGTAGTGTCTTCATCTATATACATGAAAGATAATATTATTATTATTATTATTATTATTATTATTATTATTATTATTATTATTATTATTATTATTATTATTATTATTATTTGTCTAATAATGTTAGAGAATTATATCATGTTTTTAATTTTTATGGATTTTATCAAGTAATAATCAGAAATGATATTTCTTTCACCCTTCTTCTATTTGGGATAGTTTGGAGTGATAAAGAAGAGAATCTAAAGAGTTATGTTTTTCAAATTTATGCTTCACATACTCCAACCTTTTTTGATGGAATATAAAAGAATGGAACAAATTGATTTGATATCAATGACCCAAGTTTACCTTAAAGGTGAAATAACCTTTAAACATAAAGATTGGATTTGTTGTTTGAGTGCATCTATGATTGCATCATATAAATGATATGGCTAAAAGGAATGGGAGTGGTTTATAAATATTTATTAACTATTTATAACTCACTATCTAATCTAAATATAGAAGGAATGGGAGTGGTTTATAAATATTTATTAACTATTTATAACTCACTATCCAATCTAAATATAGGTATAATAGATTCAACACTAATATCATTGCATTGCCTATGATTGCACTTTAAGACATCATCATTATATAATTTGGAATCGTTGCATAACGTGGCATTCTCATTGCATTGTGCTTGTAAAGTAATAGTATAAATTGCATCACATTTTGTTTCAATAGAAGCTTCATGCAAAGATATATTTTCGCCTTTATTTTTGGGAAAATGAAGATTATGAAATTGCATTTCAAGAGAAGAGAGAGAATCATCACACTCATTTGTATCATATATATTTTATATAGAAAGGAAAATAAATATCGCATACTTTTTTATCATTTGTCATTTCTAGAGAAGAAAAAGTATCACATTCTACTTGAGAAAGAGGTATGCCTACATTTTTCATGTTATGAAGAGTATCGATGTATGAAGGCATATTATTTCTAGGAAAGACATCATGAACATCCAAATGTAAATCATCTAAACATGGTGCTCTTAAACTTTCTTATTGATGTGAAATGCTATAAATATGAGATAATGCATCATTATTTTCCTCTTATTTAATGTGTGATTAAGAGATAAGTGTAAAGTATAATAAGGGGAACTAGGTTTTTCTACTTCAAAATTAGTTTGTTCATTTTTGTTTTTACCAACTCTCTTGATATTTATGGTCATAATGAATTCCTTCACAATTATATTCTTCATATATATAATTAGCATTATTGATCACACAAGTTTGACCATTAATCCATTCACTATCATAAGCATTAGGTAATGACTAGATAATAGGAAATCCATTATGTAAAAGCTAATATGGAAGGTGTTTAATGGGCAAAAGGTGGATTTTTGGGAAGAAACTTGGATAAAAAAAGAACCCATGGACTAAATTGAGTAATTTTCACAACTTAGAGCCTTTACTCACTAACAATGGGGATCTCAAGTGTCAGATGACATCTCTATAGAAGGAGGAAGGTGTAGATGGAATAAAATGAATTGTTCATAACAAAGACTTAAATAGAGGCAAAAATTTAATCTTTATTCTCTCCTATTATCCTTTAACTGCTAAAGAAGATGAAGATAGATTTATATGGGATAGAGCCAAGGATGGGAAAGTAATAGTTAAAGATGATTAATATGAGATAATTAGACCTGATATGGTAAATTTAGAATTATTCCCCTAGAATTAGCTATAAAATGAGAATGGGATCCACAAAGACAACATCTTTATTTGGATAGCCACCCTCAAGATACATTGACATGTGATAAACTAATCAAGAGAGGGTTGTGTGGCCCCTCAATTTTCTTGTTATGCATGGAAATAGAATAATGCAATAACTACATTTTCATTTATTTTTGTTTTGTTCAAGAGACCTAGGACAAGTGTTAGCAAAAATGGCAAGTTAGCTTAGTAATGCCTAGTCTAATAAGATCCATTTTATAGAAATGGTATCTTAAAATTGGGAGTGATATATTTAGGATTATTTGGTTGATTTATTTGGAAATCATTATACAAAATATTTGGCTAGAAAGGAATTGAAGAATTTTCAAAGAAAAAATTCTATCTTTCCTCGAAATACAAGATAAAATCAAGTTTATAATCTCTGAAGTCTACTTATAAAATGTAAAAGAAATGGAATAGGTGTACGAAAATTAAAGATAATGGGATAAGACATGGCCTCTTATCTCATAGAATAAGAAGTGGTTACTCCTTGATATTGGGTTTGAACAAGAAGGCGGTAAGGATTTTTCAATATTATGGTCTTTGCCATTGAATGGATTCATTAAATTAAACTTTGATGGTGTGGCGAAAGGAAACCCAGGCCCAACATGAGGATTTTGTGTGCTCAAAGATAAAATAAGACAACTAATACTGATAATTATCTTTGATATTTGTGCTAGGATAAATAATCAAGTAGATTGAATAGCCTTATTAAAAGGGTTAAAAGTAGTAGTTTTAAACATATGGAAATACCTTATTATTGAATAAGAATCATATATTTGTATTAATGGTATGAATAAAGGTAATATTGAACCATTGAAACTTCAATATCTTGAAGAATAATCCTAGTGGATGGTAAACCAACTAGAAGATGTAATATTTTAGCACACAATAGGCAAAGAATCAAGTGGATGACAAGGCTGCTAAACTTAGAGTGAAACTCTGATCCTCTAATGATGTTCCTAATTAGGCATTGAAATCCAATCTAATTGACAAATAATTAAATTTCATGGTAATTAATGTCATGACCATCTCTAATTAAGGTAAGAATATGTAATTTTGGACTCAAGGCATAATTAAAGTCCATACAATTAAAAAAAATTCTTTAAATAAAAATTGAAATTTTTTCCATACAACCACCCCCTTATCCCATTTTCATTTTATCACTACTATAAATGCTAAGGTGATGGTTTGGAAAGGAGAATGATGTAGACATTAAGGGTCATTAAATTATCCCCTAACTCATCATCACCTTGCCTAGTGTGAATAACCAATCATTACTTTCCTTTGGGGTGACCGTCTCCTTGTGAGATGTATTCCTAAATATAAAATTATCATGCCCCTTAGGAGAGCATGGAAGCAAGGATGGAAAAATTATCAAGGAGGGGAACGATTCAAAGACAGACATGGAAGGAAGAAGAAAAATATGGGTGTGACCCAAAATTAGAAAGAGGATGAAATCTGTAACAATTGAGGACGTAGGCAAAACTTTATCTAATTTATTAGATAAGGAAATCAAGAACTCTAAAATATGAGATTGGATGCATAGATCTTGGATAATGGATAATGAAGTTAATTAGATTGATGACATTGATTTATGAAAACATATGTGACATACTATTCTTGACCTAAATCATTCATTAGGAGAGCGAATGTATTAAGAAAGGTAAATTTTGTTAGTGGGGCTAACATTCTGTCAAGTTTTATGAGATAGATCGTCATACACGAAGATCATGTGTCTTTATAATCTCAACTAATTTCATTAAATGATGAATATTCAACTCATGACCATGATATGTTGAAGGGAATCATATCCATATTGCAAGGGAAAAAAGAGTTAGTTATGGCTGGAGGAATTAGGGCCATCCAATCACTACAAAAACTTTACAAGACACATTACTCGAAAAAGTAGACAAATTAGCTTGGCTAAAGTAGATATGTCATGATCTAGGAAGTAATGTAGATGATTGAATAATAAAATGATGTGTGTGTGTGTGTGTGTGAGATCTCCATCTATGTATTGGAAGATGTGCTTCTAATGGTATTAGGAGAATAACAAACTTTAGAAGCTATAATTGAATTCATATTTATAATTCATCTTTTATATCTAACATGATTATATGTTTTTATTATTTTGTGATACTATTGAGCCTTCGTGCTAATAAACCACTTATTTTTCATGTTTTTTTGCTGGGTTAGGGCACTCTCTCTAGGTGAATTTAGAAAAAAACAATTGTGCATCAATGAAATATAAATATTTGTATTAATAAAATAGAAACATTATTTTTTATTGATGAAATAGAAACACATTTTAAATTAAGTAAACTAAAAATTACATTCTAATTTTATAATCTTTATATTTATTTAACTTTTATTATATTTTAATTTTCTTTTTTATTACTTTTGTTTGAATATTTATTTCTTTGATTTTCATAAAAATACAACTTATAAGTTTTTTTGAGTCTTATTTTTAGTATTTACAACTTACCATTAATTAACTACTAAACAATTTTATCATGCCATAATTTGGAACTTTGGAAGGAAGTTAAAAATTGGAAGTTGAAACTAATTTTTAACATGGCCGCATATGGTGGGATAATATTTCAAAAGTAGAGGTGTTCGTTGATTGTCTAGATACTTAAAACCATGAGTAACATAATATTTTGTTATATTTGTTTCTTTATGCAAATTTTAATCATTTCTAGTGTTATTTCCTTCTACATTCCCTCATTTGATCAACCTACCTAGTTCTAGAATGGAGCTTTAGAGAGTGAATATAAAAATGTTTTATCAACTCATGTTTATATGCTCTATAAATGTAGTTGTTGTCAGTGACTAATGTACCAATGGATGACATTCAAATAGTCTTAAAACAAAATTAATTGATCTCTCATGTTGTTATTATACATCAATGTGATTGAATTTTTTGTTTAATTAGGGTAAAGGGTGGGTTTTGACTGAATCCCTGTCCGGTTAAAAAAATAAGCCCAAGGCCAAGAGAAAGAAGTTAACAGAAATGCTAAACACAAAAATGGTAAAAATAGTTGTTTATACATGACAGATAAAAAACCGAAAAGTAACAAACTAGATATGACTAATTACATCTCCAGATCTTTAAGTATAAGTTTCCACTCTTTAACTAGATTGTTGAGGACATCTTCAATGTCCCCCACTATAATATTATCTATCTCCATTAACTTCCCTTTGTTTAAGCCCTTGTTTATTTTACTTGCATGTACACCCCTTTGTTTCTCTTTACATTCCTTAATGATTTCCTTTAAAACACTTATGTTTGAAACATAGTTTATGATAGTAACTTTACTCATTTTTACCAATTTATGAATGTTACCTTGCATTAGATTCCTCTCAACCTCGAAATTCTCAATTCTAACTTCCATCTTAAGTAACTTAGAAGCCACACCTTTACCCTCATCAATACCACAAACATTGTATCTTCCCCCATAAATTTTCACATTAGTAACTTCAATGATTAAAGACAAAAAATTCTAATGGAGGTTAATATCTATTGGGTGAATATTTTATCGACCAGCTAACTGGTGAGAAAAATAGTTCATATCACCACAGCATAGGGAGATTTGTCGTCTAAAGTTACAGGTTTACCACATCCAAAGGAGACAAATCTCTCCTCTCATCAAAGGGAGGTTACCTATTAAATATTCAACGCTATATACTATATATAAACAGAAAATAATACTCGGGGGTAGGATATATCATCCATCTCTCTTCTTTCAGAGATGATGCTCACAAATCAAAGGAGAAATCCTGGGTGATTGGTGAAGGTACTTCTCTTCTTTCAGAAGTAACATTCAGCCAAGAGCCATATCCCTTCTTGGATAGTAGAAATCCTGGTGAAATGACAAAAGACACTTCTCTTCTTTTAGAAGTGCTTGTTCTTGCAAACAACAAGAATCTTTCTGGTAAGTAATTGGTCACCAAAGGTGCAGAGTAACTAGCAGCCTCAGATGTAGCACAAAGTCTACACCTCGACTACCTAAGAGTGAAATACGAAGAACAATGGGGGTACAAAGTCATCCCAAGGTCCTTTACACAGAAACAAAAAATAAACACACACTGAAGACAAGCACAAAGTCTGAAAGTAGCTGACTTTAGGGCACCTTCATTATCACTTCCACTAATTCTGCTTGTTAGATCAAATAAAAAAGAATGCTCCTAGGAAACAGACATAAGAACAATTTCCTAAAATAGCACAAGCTATAATAGCACAAATTCTACAAGTAACTTACTTTCTCATTCAATCAAAGAAATATGAACAACAATCTAAGCTCAAAGTCTTAGTAACGCCTTTCAATTTGGGTAGAGTTTTGCTTCTGGTAACAGGAAGATCTCCCTAAAACAATAAAAGAGATTACAATATATAGCCACCAAGCAAGGCTTGGCGCTCTTTCCCATGGGACGGCCCATGCTGCAGTCAACACCTTCAATGCACCTTCAATTCTATCTAGAGGGACCATTCTTGGAACAGTGCATTTCCTTAACTATGGTGTGTACATTCATCTAATATGTCTCTTCCTGAGTTTGGATCATCTGGTCTATCCCCTCTGATGTCTGTGCAGCTTTCCATTTTGCCTTTACTCCAAGTGAGACAAATAGGTGGAGCCTTCAATGTTTGCAGGCCAAAATATCTGCTTAGTGGACTATTCTACCTACTAAAATTACTTTTGTATAGATATATCGAGCTTTTCCCTCTTTCTGCTTTTGTCTTTTCTAGCTTTGTCTCTTCCTGGAATTTAAGCTCTCGAGGCTATGTTCCCAGCTTTACTGGCTTTTTACGCTCCTTCTCTCAGTGGTTCTTCCCTTTGACGTTTTGGACTTCAAATGCATTTGGGTCCATGCTCAAGCCTTCAAAGATCAATGGTTATTTCATTGCCATGAATTTGATGTCTGTGGGCCCATCACTTTCTTCAGCAATTCCTTTGGCTTTGTTGTTTGATCTTTCTTGGAGGGGACCTACCCTTCGGGGCCTTGAGAAATGGTCTGCTTCCTTTGGTGAGAGCCTCCTGCAAGTGTACCTACCCTTTGAAATCCTTCGAGCGGCCTTCGGGCTTTATTTCCTTTGATAGACTTTTGTTGGTTCCTTTCCTTCAGACAAAATTTTTGAAGGAATTCCTTCGTTGTTTCTTCTGCCAGGCTTTTGCTTTCCATCAAGATTTTGTCTTTATTTTGGGCTTTCTTCTCAAGTGAATTCCTTAATTTTACCTTGGTCATTTTCCCAAGGAAAAACCTTTTTGAAGGAATTCTTTTGGCCTCCTTCACATAGTCATTTCCTTCGGCCTTTGAACAAATTCGAAGGGATTCTATCTTTTCTGCCTTCGCTCACTGCCCTCCACAAGGGCACTTCTTCCTTTGGATTTATTCCCGAATGAATTCCTTTAGACAAAATGTCTGAAGGAATTTTGCCTTGGTCATTTTCCCAGGGAAAAACCTTTTCAATGGAATTCTTTTGGCCTCCTTCACTTAGTCATTTCCTTCGGCCTTTGAGCAAATCCAAAGGAATTCTATCTTTTTTGCCTTTGCTCACTACCCTCCGAAAGGGTACTTGTTCCTTTGTCTTTGGGGTAGCCCTTTGAACCTGTTGATTGAATCGACTGATTGAACCAACTTTGGTTCAACGGGTCAATGGTTCAATCGGTTCATTCTCTTTATTTGGCTAAGTCTTTTGATCACTCAAACAAAATGCATCGAACCATATGGCCGTTGAACCTATTGAACCATTGAACCCGTTGAACCAACCTTGAAATCACCTAAGTGTTGAGAGCTTGTTTCTTTCCTACAAAGTCTGTAGAAGCCAACCTATAGAGTCCATAGTTTTGAGGCTTTGAGAGTCCATAGATTTGAGCTTTCCTATAGAGTCTATAGAAGTCAAGTTCATAGTTTTCTCTAACTTTGAAATAGTCTGTAGAAATCTAACTTGCAGAGTTCGTAGAAACCATCTGTGAAGTTCGTAGTTCCACCTGTAGAGTATGTAGTTCCAAGCCTGTAGAGTCTGTAGATCCAAGCCTATAGAGTCCGTAGATTTATAGAAAATCTTTAAGAAATGAAGGACTTGAATGCTCAGAGGAATTTTTGAAAAGGGGAGAGATGATTTTGGTTTGCTGAACCAAAATAGTTCATAAGTTATCCCAAAAATGTCACTCATTTTTGGGGACAATAGCTGGCTCCAGTTGGGGAACTTCCTTCAGTTGAAAACTTGGAACATCTGAGGGGAGTAGAAACTAGAATCTCCAGTGCCTTTGAAGTATGTCATTGGGCTATGGAGTCATGCTACCCAAAAAGAAAGGCTCCAAAAAATGAAAATGAACAACACAAAGCAGAAACAAAGACTATACAGATATACATATGTACATGTGAACTTATCTGATACTTTAAGAATTGAAGTGATTCAGACGCTGCCCATTGTGAGATAATGAAGATGGCGTTCCATCTTGATAAACTAGTAGGAAACCATTTTGTCCCTAGAATCGGTGATGGGTGAATGGAACTCTCCACCAGGAATCACATTTTCTGTGCACTCTTTTTGGTTCTCTCTTCTTGCCCAATGGCAAGATGTGGTCTCCAATCTAAAAATCGTAACTCCTTGCTCTGTTGGTGAAGAGTTCCTTTTGATGACTTTGGAGTACAACAGTATGGTCCACTACCATATCTTATTGTTCTACTGGTTCAGTCCATCACATGCTTTGATTGTCCCCCTTAGACACCTGACCAACCATCAGTTCAACATCTCCTTTAGCATGAAGGAGTTTGACACCTTTGTCTTAAGCAACCTTCAACTTGAGTAACAAAGATTCGTACTCAACAGTGTTGTTGGTGTTGCTGAATTGCAACTCATGTGAAGGAAGAAGAATATCCCCTTGAGGAGATATCAACACCATCCCAGCTCCAACATTGGTAGAGGAATTGCTACCATCGAATTCCTAGATCCAAACATCATCAGAAATTGATCTTCTGTCAGATTTCTCTTCATTAGAGATGGAAGATCCTTTTTCATCTACACTGCACCCTACCAATTCTTCTGATGTCTTGTTTGAATTGATTTTTAGATTGCCACCTACAGGACTTTCATCTGTAGAAACATGAACACCCTCTATGGTCAAGAAGTAATTACCTCTGCCTAAAGACTCAAATAGAATTTGAGCTGTAGGGGCTGACATTTGGGTGACTGGGATGGGCATGTTCCTTGGGGGATGATGAGTTACCTTTCTAATCTCTTGTCCTGTAGGGATGGCTGTATTCTTTACACACTCTACCAACCTGTCCAATTGCTTAGGGTTAGCTTGTAGGAATTCAAATTCAGTCATTTGAATTTTAGATTTTTTGACATGATCAATTATGTCAAATGACTGCAATGGACTAGGAAGAGAGGATGGGAGTTCATCCTTTTGGTTTTTGAGAGGGGGAGGATTGGCTTGTGAATTTGAAGTTGAAGGTGCAAAAATGATTGGGGTACTTACTTTTTTAGCAACTACTAGGTCCTTTGGCTGGAAAGGCAGAGTGCTTCCACGCTTAGTAATTGAAATTGCTAGTTGAGGTTGCTCCTTTGTCTTCTCTTTATCAGCTTGCTGGGCTAACTAATTTTTAGACCAAGTGAACACAACATATGATCCCTGATCTGCTTTACCTTCACTTCTGAGTTCATCTTGATAATTCAGGAAACCAATGTTGGAGTCGCCAGCTAATTCTTCTTCTTTCTCAGTGAAGATATTAGCGTCACTTTCTTGCTCAAACTCAGGTTGGAAAGAGAAATCATGTTCTATTTCCAGATATCCAACTGTTGAGTTGGTTAGAGATGCTTCAAGGGCAAGGTTCCTCTGTGGGGGAGGAAGATGATTTGGCTGCCCTTGATTTTTGGCAGCATTGCCTTGATATGACTGATTGGGGAATGTCCTCCTTGGTATATCTTTGTATGAAGGAGCAGAAGACATACCTTGTGCCATTTGCCTTTTCAAGGCTAGCAATTCATTTGCCAACTTTTTCACCATTTGATCAGTGGTGCTTGTAGATGGATACTCAGAAGATGAAGAGATTTACCTCTGATTGGGTCTTTCCTTATCTTTCCTACCAAGATAAGGTCATCTTCTACCTCAGTAGCCAAGTCTTGAGTAAAAGCAAGGTCTATGTGGCCATCTCATCTCAACAAAAAACTCACTTCAGGTAGCTATGAGTTGATGAAGAGGCATTTGAGGTTTTCAAGTGTTGGCTAAGCAATTACAAGAATCCTATTCCTCAGCTTGTCAAACTTGGCAATAAAATCCCTCATAGGCTCATGAGGTTACTTCTTCATCTAAGTGAGCTAGGCAAACAAAGCATGCGCATCCTTTGCAGGATTGAACCTGGCTTCAAACTTGGCTTTGAGTGTATCCTAGTCGGTCACTGATCCAGCTTGCAGGTGGTAGAACCAATCTGCAACATCACCTTCTAGTGTCTCCACAAAAACCTTGACTGCCACGTCTTCAAATTCTACCCCTATCACACCACAAGCTATGCTGAAGGCTGTAATGTGTTCATCAGGGTGAACTCTCTCATCTCCAAAGAATTTGGGGAAGTTTTTTATTGAGCCGTTTGGAAGTTCATGCAGAGGTGGAGTTAGATTAAGTGGGCCAAAAGAGTTACCCTAGGGGCCTTGAACTACCATGATTTAATTATGAAAAATAGGGATAACAAATTTGGGTGGAGTGGCTAGATTACAAAATAAAAATGAGAAAGAACTGGCCCTAAATCAGCTTGAAGCTTGAGGTTTCAAACTGCACACTCTTTCTTAGTCGGCATGGAGGTGGAGGAAGATGGTAAGGCTATAAATGGATAATGGGTAAGACACGGAATGGAGTCGTAAGAGTCTATATAATGGATAAGGGAAGGAACTGATTCAATCTAAAACTTGAGGCTTCAGACTGCACTTCATCCCTAGCAGAGTTGCCAAAAACTGTTGGGTGAATATTTTGTCGACCGGCTAACTGGTGAGCAAAATAGTTCCTATCACCATAGCATAGGGAGATTAGTCATCCAAAGTTGCAGGTTTACCACATCCAAAGGAGACAAATCTCTCCTCTTATCAAGGGGAGGTTCCCTATTAAATATGCAGTGCTATATACTATACATATAAGCATAAAATAATACTAGGGAGTAGGATAGATCATCCATCTCTCTTCTTTCATAGATGATGCTCATAGATCAAAGGAGAAATCTTAGGTGATTGGTGAAGGTACTTCTCTTCTTTCAGAAGTAACATTCAACCAAGAGCCAGATCCCTTCTTAGATAGCAAAAATCTTGGTGAAATGACAGAAGGCACTTCTCTTCTTTCAAAAGTGCTTGTTCTTGCAAACAACATGAATCTTTCTAGTAAGTAAGTGGTAACAAAAGGTGCAGAGTAACCAATAGCCTCAGATGTAGTGCAAAGTCTACACCTCAACTGCCCAAGAGTGAAATATGAAGAACAATGGAGGCACAAAGTCGTCCCAAGGTCCTTTACATAGAAACAAAAAATAAACACACACTGAAGACAACTATGCCAACATAAAGTCTAAAAGTAACTGACTTCAGGGCACCTTCCTTATCACTTCCACTAATTCTTCTTGTTAGATCAAATAAACAAGAATGCTCCTAGGAAACAGACATAAGAACAATTTCTTAAAATAGCACAAGCTATAACAACACAAAGTCTGCAAGTAACTTGCTTTCTCATTCAATCAAAGAAATATGAACAACAATCTAAAATCAAAGTCTTAGTAATGCCTTTCAATTTGGGTAGAGTTTTGCTTCTCATAACGGGAATATCTCCCTAAAATAATAAAAGAGATTACAATAAATAGCCACCAAGCAAGGCTTGGCGCTCTTTCCCATGGGACGGCTCATGCTACAGTCAATGCCTTCAATGCACCTTCAGTTCTATCTAGAGGTATCATGACTAGAACAGTGCATTACTTTAACTATGGCATGTCCATTCATCTAATATGTCTCTTCCTGAGTCTGGATCATCTGGTCTGTCCCTTCTGACGTCTGTGCAGCTTTCCATTTTGCCTTTACTCCAAGTGAGACAAATAGGCAGAGCCTTCAATGTTTGCAGGCCAAAATATCTACTTAGTAGATTGTTCCACCTACTGAAATTACTTCTACATAGATATTTCAGGTTTTCCCTCTTTCTGCTTTTGTCTTTTCTAGCTTTGTCTCTTCTTGGAATTTAAGCTCTCGGGGCTACGTTCCTAGCTTTACTAGCTTTTTACGCTCCTTCTCTCAGCGTTTATTCTCTTTGGCATTTTGTCCTTCAAATGCATTTGGGTTCACATTCAAACCTTCAAAGATCAATGGTTATTTCATTGTCGCAAATTTGACGTCTGCAGGCCCCTCACTTTCCTCAGCAATTTCTTTAGCTTTGTCATTTGATCTTTCCCAGAGGGGACCTACCCTTCAAGGCCTTGAGAAACAGTCTACTTCCTTCGATGAGAGCCTCCTGCAAGGGTACCTACCCTTCGGGTGGCCTGCGGGCTTTATTTCCCTTGGCGGACTTTTGTTGGTTCCTTTCCTTCAGACAAAAAGTGTAAAGGAATTCCTTCATTGTTTCTTCTGTTGAGCTTTTGCTTTTTGTCGAGCTTTTGTCTTTACTTCAGGATTTATTCCCGAATGAATTCCTTTAGACAAAATGTCTGAAGGAATTTTGCCTTGGTCATTTTCCCAGGGAAAAACCTTTTCAATGGAATTCTTTTAGCCTCCTTCACTTAGTCATTTCCTTCGGCCTTTGAGCAAATCCAAAGGAATTCTATCTTTTTTGCCTTTGCTCACTGCCCTCCGAAAGGGTACTTGTTCCTTTGTCTTTGGGGTAGCCCTTTGAACCTGTTGATTGAATCGACTGATTGAACCAACTTTGGTTCAACGGGTCAATGGTTCAATCAGTTCATTCTCTTTATTTGGCTAAGTCTTTTGATCACTCAAACAAAATGCATCGAACCATATGGCCGTTGAACTTGTTGAACCATTGAACCTGTTGAAACAACCTTGAAATCATCTAAGTGTTGAGAGCTTGTTTCTTTCCTGCAGAGTCCGTAGAAGCCAACCTGTAGAGTCTGTAGTTTTGAGGCTTGAGAGTTCATAGATTTAAGCTTGCCTGCAGAGTCTGTAGAAGCTAAGTCCATAGTTTTCTCTAAGTTTGAAAGAGTCCATAGAAATCTAGCTTGTAGAGTCTGTAGAAACTATCTGTGAAGTTCGTAGTTCCACCTGTAGAGTCCATAGTTCCAAGCCTACAGAGTCCATAGATCTAAGCCTACAGAGTCCATAGATTTCTAGAAAAGCTTTGAGAAATGAAGGACTTGAATGCTCAGAGGAATTTTTGAAAAGGCGAGAGATGATTTTGGTCTGCTAAACCAAAATAGTTCATAGGTTGTCCCAAAAATATCACTCATTTTTGGGGACAACTATATCTATATCTATGGATTTAACCCTTTCATGGATAATCTCATCTCTGGCTTCCTCCTCCCTTTCCTTTCACTTACGAGCCCCAATCAAAGTAGAAACCATAACATATTTTTGCATGACATCCTCCAATTCAATAGGTGGATTCTCTACCTCTTCTTGATTTTAAACTAATGTCTCAATTTCTTCCTCTTCCTCATCATTTTCCTCCTCCTCGTCGTTAGATTCAGACGCAAAGAAGGCCCTCATCTTATTTAAAGGAGATTTAGAAGGGGTAGACCTAGATTATTTTTTAAGAGTTTTAATGGCATTAGATTTTTGAGTAGTACATTTCCCCTTCCTTTTGGAAATATTATTTTACCCTTCCCAGAAGACTCAACGAATTTTATATTTACAAAAGGCCCCACCCATAGGGATTTAGCATGGCTATACAGGAGAAAAATGAGGGATTGGTGATAGGGAAATGGAGCTTTTTGAAACTACACTTTTATAATCAAGTTTTCCATACATCAAAAAGTAAAAGGGAAAACTAATAGGAATTTTATGCTTGAAATGTTTAACATAGAAAAATGATAAGAAAAGATAACACCATACCTCCCTTTAAGCATTAAATACTTCACAATTTGCATAACCACTTCATGGTAAGGCACAAAAAGAGACTCTTGAAGAAGCCCACTTTGGAAAGGTATCAAATCTTCACCATAATCAAGAAATTTATCCATTTACTCATCATTATACCACTTATTCCTAAAATATTTCTTCCTATGAGTACTCATCCCAGTTGCTTGTGCAATTAGTTATTGATAAACAATAATTATAACTTCCATTAAAGTCACAGTTCTAGCCTTCCATGCTTTGGAAAAGTTAATGGAAATATGAATATAATTTACATAAATCCTATATATATATACAAACCACCATTGTCAAGGATAGGCCAAACATCCTTGTTATTCTTAACATAACTCAATTCTACATAAATCATTACACATTTTCCATTTTCTCAACTGCACCCAACTACAAGTTATCTTACCATACTTAAATATGCAAATAATACTTAAACCTTGAATAATGATAATAACCATCACCTCATGTCTATTTATGCAAACACCTTTAACACTCAAATCAACACAAACCCAAAAATAATGTCAACATCCCCTGTCATCATTTTCCATGCTCAAGATTAACTGATTATTACCATTGATGATATTAACTTTAATACCACAATGATTTAATTTCATGATCCAAAATCTCAAACAATATATTTATAAATCCCCTTTAATATTACTATAATAAAAATTGTCATTGACCTATCAAACTTGGTATGAGGTTTAAATCTCATACAACCAAAAGTAGATATTAGACATGTTTTCATTAATTAATTGAAACACTCCCCCAAGTAAATGAAAATCACTATGGCAATTAGTGAACTCACTAATGTTTGCTTCTCTATTAGAAAACCAATCAATAAATTTATTTCCTTCCTTGAAAGTGTAATTGAATGAAATTTGTTGAAAGTGCTTAATGATATCAAAAGTGTCTTAAAGAATATTACTAATAGTCCAACTTGGATTTTACATCTTAATAAGATGATTAACTATATTCATGGAATCCCATTCAATACAAATATTAATCGAACCAACTTCTATAGACATTCTAATACCCCATAAGGCTGCCAAGGTTTCAATTACATGACTAGTTTGAACACCAAAATTCCAATCAAAGGCCACAATCACCCTTTCATTGTTATCCTTTTTAACCCCCCCACACTCCCTCGCCCAACACTTCCCACCCCCTACCTGCACCCCCCCTCCCCCCCACCACACACCACCACCCGCTTTCCTAGGATTTCCTTTATAAGAACCATTAAAGTTTAATTTGACCCATCTAAGGAAGGGTGATATCTATTTAATCATTCTCTTAGCTTACTTTTTCTTATTCTTCAGAGGACAAGAACTCATAATAATCTACCAATTTGAAACAATATGCAATTCAAAATCACTGACCATGTTAACCTCAAAATATTAGAAAAATTCAAAGCCATAACTTCAATTTTAATTTTGATCCCATTAAAAATTATAGAATTCCTTTCTTTCCATAAAACCATTAAAATGTGGGGTAAAACAATAGCCTAGAGAGTTTTAAACTTATTGCTTTTGAAGGGATTTATCCATTGATACCATAATTCAGAAAGAGAACTAGGTAATACCCAATCCATACCAAACTTAAAAAGAATATGGTCTATCACAACAAAGTTGAAAGGACATTCCAACATAATATAAACAATATAATTAGCATTATTTTCACAAAGGACACACCAGTTGGGAATATATAAACCTCTTTTGGCAGATTATCAACAATAAGAATTTTGTTTCGGATAGCCAACCAAAAAAAACTATATTTACCTTAGGGAATAAATTATAATTTCAAATTTTCTCCCAAGGAAAACCATTAGGAAGAGATCCAATAACCACTTTATAACTTATTTTAACAAATAATTGACTATGTAGAGATTCTTCCCAAATAAGATCATCCTCAATCGAAGATCTAACAACAAAGAAACTTCTCAAAAGAAAATTAAGATCAGAAATGATCTTAGCATGGTCATCAATCTCATCTTCTAGATTTAAAACTATACATTCTCTTCCAAACCTACTATTCAAGGTGTAATCCTACACTTTCTCTCCATATTTCCTTTTGAATTCCCCAAAAAATTCACTCCAATGTGCAACTTCTTGAAGGGGCTGGCTAATAAGCCACTTCTCTTCTTAGATCTACACCTTATCTCCTCTACCAATTTTACATATAGAATCCTTCCTTAAAAATTTCTTACATTTGACCAGCCTATTCCAAAAACAAGAAACCTGAAGGAATATTCTCATCCTATAACCAACTCACACTATCCCAACTAGTTAGACATCATCAAAACTTCCTTGCAAGAAGTCAATTGTCCAACCGAAATTGTAACGTGATTATGGAAAGTAAAACAAACTCTTTATTCATTCTTTCAAAATGACCTATTACCCAAAATAGTCTTAACATCTGGTGGATTCTCTCAACCCTTACACTACATAAAGGGTAAGGTATTTTCCTTGTTATCAACATCACATAAGGGAAAATAAAATGTGTTGCATACCCTTATAGGGCTTTAAAAAATTGAAACATATGTATACCTGCATTTACAAATGTTTCCCATCTTTGAATCTTTAAAAATACGTCTACATGGCATGCATGACAAACATACATGTGTGTAAAAAATATTTGTGATACAAACATTGCCTAAGATACAGTGGGATTTAAACGTATATGTTAAGTATAAAAATGTGCAACTAATTTGTCCATCTAAAGGTTATTAATGCAATACATATATTAGAGATTTTTCATAACAAGAGCCTCTTTACAAACTGACAAACTCTATAAGTAACTATAAGACATCATAAACATGAGAAAATTATGAATTTTAATCCTGTCTCAAAGTTTCTTCACTGTTGACTACTCCCTTATTCATACCTCAAAAACTCATCCAACTGAGTTAGTTTCCTAAATATTATCACAATGAAAAATTAAAGTAGGAGATAGCAATAACATCCTTTCAAACACAAGTTTATTGAAAATTCTTTCCTTGGATCTAATAGTTAGGAACTCTCCTGAAAATAGTGTTTGAAATGAATCTAAGCATACTATTCAATACTATAGTAATGCTTTATCAAAACTATTCAAGTAAACCATTTTGATTAATAAGGGTTGTTCCCTTTTCTTGGTTTCCAATAAATGATGAGAAGGTGGTTTCATCTTATCAACTCTATCTTTTATGAGTTAGATGATCCATTTTAATTTTCAAAATTTTTTTTACAATAATTCCAAATCAAGACATATTTTATTTTCAAAGCAGCCCACACAAATGTTATCTAGATTTAAACCAAAAATTATGCAAACATAGTTACTTTGAAAATAATTTATACCTCTGAAGAAACTATGAAGTGCACCTGTTGAGTAATGGTTAGCATATTGTTGGTGTTTAAAGAAATCCCTGTTTGCTTCCTGTAACTCTTAACAAAGATGTGAAACATAAACTAATTTATGAACCAATTAACAACTCAATCCATAACATGCAAGAACTTGTTCAATTTCTCAAACAATGTTTTATTTGACATTTCCATATCTTACCAAGGAACCAATATTTTCACTTGTTTCTATAAAATTCAAAAATAAGATTAGTGATCCAAAAATAAAGGTGACACAACTGGTTATCAAAGACTAAAATATTATGTCAATACCAATATGAAATCATATCACCATCATACCTTAATCTGTCCTCTGTGTAAGATTCGTATAAGATTACAACTCTGCTCTCGGTGTAAGATTGGTATAAGATTGCAACTAATTTTTCTTGGATGTGCATCACTAAAAATGCCTTCTATTTTATCTGAATGCATTACAAGAAAGAAACATTGATCATTTCACAACACCATCTCACACCTTCAAGTGACAATGTGTTGTGCTCTTCATCCATGTTGATCCTGTAGAACTAGTGGTTTCAAAACTTTCGCTGTCAAAAGCTTGTCTTCTTCTAATGAATTGGAACGTTTTCCAATTTTTCTTTGAATTAGCCTCCCTGCATAATCAAATCAATAGAAGAGCAATACCAAAAATCTATATTTAAAAACTGCAAACTAAGGTATATCAACCACTGAAGCAAGTCTTGTATCAACATGCTCTGATACCAAAATTGATCAAAATTTTGGGTTTACTTTTTAGATAAATCAAACAGTTTTTAAAATTAGATACTGAAAATCTTAATTCCTTAACTAAAATAGAATTGGATGTGAAATATTCTAAGAATAAATGCAAAGTACTAAGAAAACTCTCTAACTTATTTTCCACCTTAAAAACCCCTGATTTGTGTCATTTTATAATTTCTCGTAATTAATTCTAGTGTTCCATTAATTCATTCCAAAATTGAATTAATAACTGAAACACATACTACTAAAAGGAAAATTGACACCAATCTGATAACAAAGTTCAACCATTTATAGGCTACATCTCTGTGTTCGTAAATCATGAACCAATCCATTTAAAATGATGCAAATGTCAATATTTTTCAAACTTACATTAAAATGAAATATGAGAACATGTAATAGTGCTGAAACCGATTGTGTGAAGATTTTGAAATTGATTAGCAATTCATCACCTCGGAGTCCTTAGAACCTATAGATTCCTCTTCGTGCATTCAGGAAAATTTTATCCATTAGAGTATATGCAAACTCTAATACATGGGCATAATGATATTAGTGGAGTGTCTCTACTTCCATCAAGGTTGCAACTCCTTAAATCATCCCGACTCGGTCTGTGTCTTACAAATACCTTGCAAGGAGAAACCACTCACCCAAGAATCATAAACCTTATAAAATAGGCATAATGCAAAAACAACCTACAACAAATAAATGACATTCAGGGCTGTGTGCCTTTTTATATATACATCCACACATTGTCTTCCATGGCCAACGGCCTACAAAAATAGAAGAAAGTGTTTGCAAATAAACAATCATGCCCGATACGTCTTCCATGGCCAATGCCTTGCAAATAAAAGAACATGCATAACACCCTATCTTGGGTATGTGCATTTCTAACATCTACCAATGGCACACATGTCTTACACGATAGGCGTATTGTGTCTCTCCTGGCTCAGCTCTGCCTTAATTCAATACACAGTTACCTATACGTATCTTACCTGGCTCGATGGCCTTTTACTAAATAGAAGAAAATGCAAAAGTAATTCAGGTCTATTCACATAAGACCACACATGGGTGTAATGTAACTACCTGACGCCATAACCTTCAGGCTCGAGTTCTCGGTCTATGTGTCTATCAAGACATAATATACGTCCTTGGTCAAAAGGCCTTACAACATAGACGCATCCCTCCTTTCCAGATTCGGCTCTCGGTCTATACAAAACAAAGTCACATAATCATGTTTAAAAACTGAATTAACACCAAGCTCAGTCTGATGAATTAAGCATAAGACCACGCCCATAGCCAACTGATTTCCATGATAAGCGTGGTCACTTCGCCCATTCAGAACTCCCTTTCTTCACCATGGCTTCAAAAGCCTTCTAACAGGCGTATCCATATCCGTTCAGGCCTGTGTCTAAATATAACTTCACCTGTATATTATTACTCAGCCATGGTCCAATAACTTTTGCCAAAACAAGGATCGAATCTTTCCCCCATATCTTCTATGACTCCGAATAACCTGTATTTCTAAGAGCCAGTTTGTTGCTTGACGGCCGGTCCTTACAATTTTGCTCCCTGAGGTTACGGGTTCGACCCCTTAAAATAAGGCATGGGTTTGTAAAAATCCCACATTCATTGGTAACAGACTCCCCAAAATACCCTTACGTCCACCATACAACTCGATGTTTAGCCCACGTCCAAGTCGCCTTTTGTTTGAGGTGTAAACGGCTCTGTTAAGTGTAGAGGTCTGTGAGGATGAGCTCAGACGTTAGTTGGTTGAGCCATCACCACCAAACTTGGTCAATTTATAGAACCTTCGGGCTAGCACTCGGACTCGGACTCGGTGTCGGTCTCGGTGTCGGTCTCGAGCTGGGTCTTGAGTTACGTGCGTTGAACTCCGCATAGTTATGCATGACTTTAAAAATACGTGGAATGATTTAATAATTTCGGATATGCAATATATGGTAAAGGCACCCCTCTACAAAAAAGAGAGTGTTGATTTTGGTTTAGGGTCCACTTTTTTATTATTTTTATCATTCATTTTTGCACTACTATGTGTCATTTGTCAATTGGTCCACTTTACAACCATGCTTGCATCCATGTCATTATTTATTTTTATCCAAACTTTGACCAACAATATCTGGAGTATATGATCTTCCTTTCACATGTTCCAATAGGTGTTGGAAAGCTCTTAGAATGCTCTTCAGTGCTGCACTAGTTTCAAGAACATATGAAGGATGAAAAAATCCTCCAGATCATGTTGGGTGGGAAATGCTTTTAATATGATGGAGCTTTGAAATGGAGTAATGGTATGTAGAATCACCTCATCGAAGTGGGACATGAGGGTGGGTCTGGGTCCATTATGTTCATCGATCAATCTACATATGAAACACCCTGTTGTGTTTCACTTGGTCCACATAGAGAAGTGTGACCCCTAACTCAAGGTGTCCACATGACCACTTGTTGAAAGTGTCTTCATGGACTCAATGAGAATGAAACTTTGGTTGATGAGTACAAACTAATTCTACTTCACCAATAAACCAAATCCTCTAATCCCATTACTTACAAAACCATGAACATATAATTATAAACAAATCATAAATAAATGAAATGAAGGAATCAGGTTTGTTACTCTACCTCCCTCATATGCCCTGATCCTCTCATTAAAGTACATTATTTTTTTGAACTATTGGAATCCTCTAATTGAATTGTCATATAAATGAATAAAAAGTAATAAATACAAAAATGATAATTTTATCTATCATAAGTTTAATTTAAGAGAATCACACACTTTAAGGGGCATCACGTCTCGAAGTAATTCATGTTTCAAAATGACATGATTATATACCAAAGTAGGCACTATCATCTAATATATATGCCTCTATTTTATTTCACCTAACAAGTTTTGTGTGGTTGAGGTGAGGTGTTGTCAGCAGATAAAACCATTTGATGTCATCTTTTGAAATCAGGGTCTTCTAACTTCCATTATCCATAATAAAATACAAATACGTTCCATTCACCCAAATTTGGGAATAAAAGAGAAGATTTGCATCATCTAACATGACAAGGGACACTCATATCATGGAAAGAATACATTGGGGATCAAACATTATGATTTCCTTTCCCTTATCCTCTTTATGAGATGACATTGATGTTGGTGTCAATAATGCTCTTGGTCTAAATTAATTTAAGAATTTGGCAATGGAGTTTAAAGTCAAACAATAGCATTTTGCTAGCACAACATTCTTCATTTGAGTGTCACTTACTCTTGTGTGTATCATAACACTCGTTCATGTTCTTATGTGGGCTATTATATACAAAATCATTTTTCAATTCTAACTTTGAATAAGAGTGTGGGCCCGATTGTTTAGTGTTGAGGACAGTTTATTTTCTTCCCTTTCATTTTTATTTTTCTTTGATATTGACTATGTAGCAATTGACCTCCCATTGTTTTAATCTCCATAAACTCCATGTATTTTTGTATGTAAATTCAAAAAACAAGTGTTGCAATATTTGAGACTTTGGTGCCACTCAATGTCATGTATGTCAAATTTTACTAAAAAATGCATTGGTCTAATATTACATTTTTTGGTCCCGACCCTTGCAAAATGGATAATTATTTTTAAATTGGATGCCATAATTATTCATAAGGTACCTAATATTCCTCCTTAATGGTCTCTACAAAATTGTCCCATGATTTCTTTGCTAAATTATGAGATATATCACCAAAAAAAAGATCCATTATGATACCCATCATTTTTAACACATGTGAGGTAGTTTACAACAGTGCAAATGTGATATTTTCATTGTCAAAAAAATTATTTACAAATAAATACAATTCCAATTGGTTGAACTTTTTTTTTACTTCATTGACATCAAATTTTCGTTTATAAAGAGGAATGCCAATCTTTTATTGTACTTGAAAAGGTGTTAGAAAAATTATTTACAAATAAATACAATTCCAATTGGTTGAACTATTTTTTTTTTTACTTCATTGACACCAGATTTTCATTTATAAAGAGGAATGCCAAGATTTTATTGTACCTCAAAACGTGTTGGTCCCTCGAAAGGATTTCTTGGTGATAAGATGAACATTACAAACACATTTTATGTAGTAATGTTGGAGAATTCTGCCATTATATCATGCTTTTACTTTTCAAGGACTTAGCCAAGCAACAATTGGGAATGATATCTCATTCACTCTTTTTCTATTTGGGATTGTTTGGAGTGGCAAGGAAGTCAATTCAAAGGGTTGTGTTTTTCAAGCTTGTGTTTTACATATTCTAACCTCTTTCGACGGAATATAAAAAAATAGAGCAAATTGTTCCAATATTAACTACTCAAATTTTAATCGTAGTGTGATGGAAAACAAACTAGGTTTGTAAAAAACTAATATGTTACAAAATAATGAAAAAAATTATATATATATATATATATATATATATAATGCAAATAAATATTTATTAAAACTAAAAGTAGTATTAAAAAAATTAACAATTTTTGAAGAGAAATGTGAAACTATAATAAATAATGTTATAATAATATATGAATAATGACTTAAGATTACATTATTGTAAGTTTTACATTTTAAACGTTAATTTTTTTATATTTATTTTTAATAAAAATATATACATATTAAAAAAGGTAAATACAAAATTTAAAAAATCACATAAAAAATATTCTTCTAAACAATTAAAAGATTTTTTCATAACCATAAACTTATTAAAATACATTAACATAATTTTATAATTTTTAAATATATTTATTATTTTACATTTTCAAAATATTTGGGAACATTTCTCTCACCTTGAAACTTTAGTCAAATAATTCCCATAACATACATGTAAGACACATAAAGTAGTACACTTCATAAACTTCAAAACACACAATACAATTTGAAATTTCGAAGTATTCAGTCAAACCAAGGGAAGAAAACTAAAAACAAAACAGAGACAGACTTGAAGATAAAATAATAAAAGAAGTTGCAAAAGAGCATCAAACATTTTAATATTCAAACCTTTTATAAAAAGTTTGGAGACAAAATCCACATAATTTTTTTATTTTTTTTATTTTATAAATTCATTTTATAGATAATCGTATTCATTTTAAATGTAATTGAAAAGAACATGTGATTTTTTTTTCAAAAGGTTAATAATAAGTTAAAAATTAATTTAATATAATTTTAAAATTTTAAATAAATATATTAATTTTTTTAACTATTATTTGTTAACATTTTTATATTTTTATATTATATGTATTTGGTTATCATTTATATGATTGTTTGTTCATATTTTCATATCAAAAAAAAAAGAGGATCTCAATTTTTTTAAGAAACTGTTTTTATTACATATTTAATCAATATTATTTTTAAATATTTTATAATTAAAAAATTGCATGTTATTTTTTTTTTAATTTATAAAATTTAAAATATTATACAATAATTATATATATCCTTATTTGAATGTGCTATTTATTTTTTAATTATGTTTTAATAAAATAAATAAATAAATTTAAATATAACAAATTTAAATATATAAAAAATTATCATATAAATAATTACTAAAATAAATTATATTTTTACTTGTAAATTATATTTTTACTTAACCTTTCCAAAAATAAATCTTAAAAAAATTATTAAAAAAATATAATTATAAAAATATGACCAGTAAATATCCATCATTTATAACAATTATTTATTTTCTTAAAAAATATAATTTCATTTATAAATTTATTTATATATAATTTTTTTTTAATAACATGTAAATTTTGGGCCAATGCTAACAATATTCCTTTAAATTCTCGCTTTAAAATAAACACTTGGCCACACAAGCACGGCCAGATGATTTGCTATACTCCTCCAAATAATGTGATAGGGTCCGTACGTGAGGAGGAAAAGTTAATCGATCCGACTTCACTCCCAAACCATCAGTAAATTAATTACGACTAAAATATAAAACGACATTTTGGGGTTACGGTTATGGTTAAGTTTGAATCGAACTAGAAACCATAAGTTAAAAAAATATTTTAATTGAATTAAATAATAATATACAAGATAAGTGCAGGCTATTTGACCATTACGGAAAATAATGGCAGCGGGGAGAGAGGCACCAATGTTTCCAATTTATCGAACAAATCCTCCTCCCAATCATCTTTCATTTTCATCTTTGTGTGTGGCGGCTGTTCCACTTCATCTTCGTCTCTTCCTCTCTTTCTGGGCTCCACGTGACCACACCCTGAGCTTGAAGAATCAGTGTAGGATGAGGCGTTGAGGGGAAAGTTGAGTACAGCTTTGGCTCCTCTCATTTTAAAAGCGGCGCGGTCATATGCTGCAGCAGCAGCCTCAGCGGTGTCAAAAGTGCCCAGCCAAATGCGGGCTCCTTGCTTTGAGGAGTCCCTGATCTCTGCAGCGAATTTACCCCACGGCCTGCACCGCACTCCTCTGTAATGCCTCTTACGCGGAACCGATATCTTAAGCGACGAGGTCATATCACTCCGTCCAAGCTCCAATCGCCGTTCCGCTTCTCCGTCAAGTGATGCAATTACAGGGAGTGTAAGTGTAGAGGCAGCAAAGGGAGTGGTGGGCGTGGAGGAGTCGCCGAGCAAATGAAATTTAATCCGTTGCAGAGCTGCATAATACTCTTCACAAGCCATTTCTTTTGGTTTATCGTTATCGTTGAATACCACTGAATGGATGAATTTATAGAAAGGGGGAGAAACAGGATTTGCAGTGAGAAGGTGCGAGGAAGGAACGGCAAATGCTTGGCTGTAAGCCATTTATGGTACCTGACGTTGACGTCTGTTTGACTAGAGCCTCTATTTCTTATGACACAGTCGCACTTAATTTCACGTGTCTATTTCAGAAACAGTGGATTTGTATGAGGGGAGGGATACGGTTCAAAGTCACGGGTCAATACTTAAAATGGTTGAGGGGAGATCAGATCTCGTGGGGCCTAATTATTACGCAGGAGGCGTTTAAATTGACGGACGATGGCATAGATTCGCCTCATGGTTTTCTAAATGCCGTTTTTACCCTGCAGCGGTTTGTAAGAACATAGATGTGGAGTGGTTTTACAGAGTCGTGCATAATTGAATTGGATTGTGTAGTGAAAAAGAATGGTTGAATTAAATGTTTGACAGGATGCGAAAGGAAAGCCAAATGGTATATTGCATATTTTAGTTGTCATTAGGTTTTAATCAGATTTGTTGGGAATAAAGTTTGGGTGAAAAAAAAAATTAAAACAAAATATCCTACCTTTTCCAGAACATTCCTATTTAATGTAAGTATGGAATGACAAATTTGATATAACATTTCACCAAACAAATAAACCAAAAACAAACAGTAGACAATTTGTATCGAAACAATTTTAATGAGTGATATAAAAACTACAAAGTGGGTGAATGCTTTTTAAAGTTGTTTGAACCACTTTCATAATCTTTATATATGGTTCTCATTATATTGATCGTATGTAATTTGAAGATGATGTAGCAGGGATTGAAGTAGACACAACGAGCACTGAAGTAGATATAGTGAGCACTCTACAGAGCTCCAGTTTTGATATAAGTCAGCAATCTTCCCTTGTTTCTTTGATTTCTCCTAAGAAAAATTGATTATATAAATTCAATAAATTGATTTCATCACTGGGTTGTCAAAATAGAATGCAATATTTTAGCTAAACAATATTGTAAAACTGCACATCAAAAACCAAATGTAGACAATAAAATAGAGTTAAAAAGCAATAATCTCAAATAAAATTCTGTGAATACCACATGATAAATCCAAACCTATATTAACAAGTTCAAAGAGGGTTTTTAAAATTTGACATTAATGAAATACCTATAGATGGAGGCACATTAGGTATGCTTTGGACAAAGTAAAGATACATTTTTTTGGGTTAATTCAACGAAGGTTTTCAACCGAAACAAAAAAAAACATGAATGAAACTCTTGTTGATGCTGGGATATTAAGTGAGCTATGACTCGTACTGCTGACTGTACAAATTGTGCATTCAGAGTAAAGCTATGACTCTGTGCAATCTTTTTCAGTTCACTCTGAATGCACAATTTGTCATAGCATATGTAAATGAAGACAATGATATTGTAACAATCGCAGATGACAATGATGTTATTGATGTCATATGTCAACAATTAAACCCATTGCATTTACAAGTATCATTGATAAACCAAAATAATTGGGATATGGAAAGGCATTCTCATAACCACCTCGCTCAAAGACACTTGTTGGTTTATAAACCACGTGGCCTAGTTTGAACTAGCAAGCAAGGTAAGTGGATGTAGGTTAGTTTTGGATCGTTAATTCCTCAAATGGTTCTTGTTTTTTCCTGATCACTTAAATTTTGTGGCTTCCCATGCCCAACAAACTCTATTATTCCTCTTTTTCTAGTTGACTATCTTCACCAATAATGTTTTTCTCTAGAATTTTGATGTTTCAAAATTTAAAATGATATTAGAATATATATAATATAATCTAAATTTGGTCTAATTAATGTCCCCACAATTTATTAAATTAGACTATGTGATTGTATAAATATGTGGGGGTGGTAAATCAAGGTATATATATTTCAAAATTGTATTGATCATTATGTTGACTCATGAAATAACAAATTATGACTTAATACATTTGAAATCCACATATTTGGCTTAGTACATTTTTATATAGATTTTTAATGTAATTCAATTCTGTTGGGGTCTCTAACTTTGTGTTCATATAGTTAAATGTGTGAGTGTCATGTGGATGACCAAAGACCATCTTAATACTACTATCAATGATAGATGAAGGAAATGAATGTAAATGACTCAACATAACCTCACCTCGCATGTAGTCTCATTGCTTTGAGATGATCTCTATGAATCCAATAATTATGTGGATGCATGATATTATGCAATTTGCCTTACAAATTGGGTCATGCCCACATGCCTTGCTAGAAGGATACATGTATCACTTTGAATGTAGTGCCAAGATCTAAAATAAACCTTGGGAACTCACAATGAAAATTAGATTATAATATGACACACTGTCTTCAAAACTTAGGGCAGGAAAAATGGACGTATTATATATGTAGGGTTTACAGACATATAAATTAATATGGCTTAAAGGTAACATGAATATACTTAAATAGTTAAATATTATGACTAATTTTTTAAATGGTGGCCATGTATAAGATTATTTTTATAGGAGAGCCCTGAGACTTTGTAAGTCGAGGTAAAATTAAACTAGGAACTATGAGGTTTGTTGGTCCATTTATATTAGAAAGGAAGATTATTAATTTTATTAATTGAGATTACTAATATAAATAAGGGGGTTAATGTTAACTAAGATTATACGATGATGTAATCTATACTGATTTTATATTAATATTTTGTTCATTATTTTTTACTTTTCATTCACCTACAATAATAAATGTTTTTATACTTTAAATATATTATGTGATATTTAAATATTTTTATATTTTTAACAGTTTATATACTTATAATTGTACATATAAATTAAATTATTAAAAAAATAATTAATATAAACATTATAATAGAATCCCTCTTAAATTTGTGATTTTTAAATTGCATGCTCTGTTTACAGTTTCTTTTTTATTTAATTTTCTAATATAATAAAATAAATAAATAAACATAGCAAAAGCCATCAATTTTTAAGAGGGTTGTTACCCAATTGATAATTTACTTGTGTTAGGTGTTAAATCTTCATCAAAGCATACATTACCCCATTAATTGCTTGAATGAAATGGTAGACATTAATGTCACCAATGCAATTTTTGTTCTTATTATTTTGGTCCATGTAAAAATAGTTGAAAGCTTGAAGTTTAAATGGCGGAACTACAGCTTTTTCCTTTTGGTAAAAAGGAAAACTATCATGTAATAGTTGTCCATGAATAATGATGATGAAAGATTCTTTTGAAGGAACGAAATTTTTTAGCGGGGACATTAAAAAAAAATGGCCAATGATATGAATATAGGTTGGTGGGTGAGCACTTGTCCAAACACAAATTGAACATATAATTGAACAATGACATGGTAGTTGACATTATGGTGGGATTTTTTATTTTTTACATTTAACGTATAGAAATGGAAACATCTTAAATGAAAATTGATAATTGCATTGTTTTGGAATTTTGAAATAATGATGTAAGAAGAGCTTCTCAAATGGAATTAATGTTCAGGGTTAATAATTAAAATTTTTAATATATCAAAAGTTGATAAATTTTCATTATATATCTTTACTCTAATATAATAAGTACTTTAAGGTAAAAGATTTCATAGGGTGGCTTGGGAATATTCTTGCCTCACGTGTGATGTCAGAGTGGGGTTCATTGATATACCCTGACAAAGAACTGTCTTATGTGTCAAATGGATTGTGCAGGCCATTGAGGGCCAAGAAGCTTGGAAAGTGTTGTTCAAACATTGCATCTCCTTAGACTTGCCTAAGGAAAAGAAAGCCTAGAAAAGACTCGACTTCCTTAGTTCGCTTTTCATTAAGTTTTTTGTCCAATTCACAGGGTCTTTTGTGGCTAAAATCATCTAGAAGGCATGGGAAAATATTAAACCAAGGTTTCTCTATAATGGTTCAGGGCTCTGTGATGGGTTATCTGTTAACACCCACTTAATCTAGTGGTCTCCCATTTTTAATCTCAACGAAGTGCCCCTGGTAGAGGTCCCTTGGATCAATGCTCTCAACTTTTTCTAAAGGGGAATTCATATTGCCCTTGGAAGAGGTGAAAGCCAAATTTTGGTTAGT